>JABFQM010000245.1:0-43741 GCA_022816865.1 Zelostemma sp. ZL-2020 | reverse complement strand
TGCAAATTTCCTGTACAAATTACTATCTCTATTTCTATACTCCTTCTCCTATCTTTTTTTGCCCGCCCCGTACGTGTCTCCCCTCCTAGACTTAATATCGTATTTATCTATTCCTTTTTTGAATTTTAACTTTTGAGGTTTTTAAACATGAAGGCTTATGATATTGCGAGTTGAAAATGAATTAATGACGATGAAGAATTTTAGGAAATGGTCTTAAGGGCCAATTAATACAATTAATGGAAAAATTGATCAATAGCAAGGTAAATGTTTCAGTAATTCATAATGACCAAGTAATCAACAGCATCGCAAAAAAACGCTAAAATATCATTCGGTTGTGAAAAAGTAGTCTCAATTACTTTGCCTGAGAAATATTAAAACTTTAGAGTCCTGAAGTAAAGTATCGTGTGATGATTCAAATATGACGATACATGGTCAGATATGACATTCATTTACGCTCAAAATTATTCATCCATATACCGCGAATAACCGTGCATAAAAAACTATGTATTAGTTTCATGTTATGGTTTTTCGCAGTGTTCGAAATATTTGCAGTAATTTCTTTAACGTACAAAAAAAACTATACTCGAAGCAAGATCAAATTTCAACTTTGCATTGTTCAAAAATTATTTTCAAAAGATTCCAATGCATCGGATACCGAGCTTGAACTAGTCGTCGCTTGTAGAAGTGGCGAGGTAAGGAAGCTGCGAAAGGTCGGGTCAAGAAATAATAACATCAAACTGGATACGGTTAAGTAGCAATACTAAAGTTAGTACTCAAAGTTAATTACGAACGGTAAAAGAAATCAGTGAAGAAAAATATACAACAGATTCCTTACATGGTAACTCGAATGGTTAACGAGACTACTGAACAGAATTATACCGGGCGAATAGCAACGTGTTGCATATGATTGCATCAAACCTCTTTGCTTGTGCATCTTTCGGAAGAGTTAGAAATATGTTTCCGAACCTACTTCTCAAATCATTTTCAATTCCGAATTTTCCTCTGCAGTGATTCCCCAAACTCCAGAAAATTTATGGAAACCAGAGAATTTGTCAATATGAATTCTTCAAGCAATGGTGATAAAGTACATGTCATGTAATGGATTTTTATTTTCATAGAGGAGGTTAAGCTAAAATTTAATAAGAATAAAAAAGAGCTAACAGATTTTTATGACATCGGATCTAGTGGAAGATGCGAGGTCGCGGCTAATGCACTCGAGTGCGCTACACCTGCGTTCTTGTAGTCACACGCCCACGTGGCCCTCGATGCGAACTACATGGCCGAGGACATTAATCCACGCCGATGGGTGCGGCCGTGCGTGCAAAAAATTCAACGCCGGATTTAAGAGGATTGTCGCAACGCTTGGCAAAGTGCGTCGAATTGTAGAAGTTGCACACGTATATTATGCACCGTCATGTTCATTGCGAATATGAATTAAAATCATGCTCGAGATTTCAGCTTGTTGTAGAATGTAGATTCGTATAACTTTTGTAACTTTAGGAAAGTTAGTTTAGTTCCTCAGTTGATAAATGTTAGTGCTATTGGAAAAACCGCCGGAAGGAAAAACCATTTGAAGTGGGAAAACATAAGAGGCGCTTAGTTGTCCTTGCATGATACGAATTAGGATGTATTCGGGAATTTTGCAAATTTGGCTAAAATTTGAATAATATGTTGAAACGCAGTTTTAAAGCTTAGAAATTAATTTGAATTCGAATCCCCATCATTTTTAATAATTGGAATGCGCAAAATCGAATATATATTTATTACTAGAGAGCTGTGAAATATAAAAAGCATTAATTTTGGAACATACAAAAAATGCTGTTCATATTTCATTTCAAAATTCCCTTTTTTGTTGAAAAAGTTGCTGTCAGTTGCTTATCTTTGTGTCCACTGTGGAATTTTAGATTCATTTAACGAATAAAATTCGATTGAAGATAGTGCGCGTCGAGCGCTGCAGTAGAAAAAGCCGTTTCAGTCAGACATTTTTTATTGGACGTATAACAGTAAGCTAATATAGAATTTCTACGGGAAAATTTATTGATTAAAATGAAAGTTGAAGCAAGAAATCGTAAAAAGATTTCTCTCGAAGAATCCTTTAAGGAGAAATTTTCTTAAAAAGTCTTTGAAGAAACCCGATCAAACCCATCCTTCATGACGTATTTTTTGAAAATTCGTCCTGAAGGATTCTTTCGAAAAATTCCATGAGCAATTAATTAAAAACTATAACTATTCTAAGAAACCCATTAAGGAATTCTTCCCGAGAATCTCCGTAAGGAATCATCTTAAAAATTAAACAAACTATCCATTAAAGAATAAGAGTAAAGAATTTATAGGTACAATCACGAACATCAACGGTACAAATTATAATTTTATTACTTATGAAATGACTCTCACGCGGAAAAATTGTTCACAGTGTCCCAGGAAAACACTAAGTACAAGACGCGAT
The DNA here is from genome assembly GCA_022816865.1 of Zelostemma sp. ZL-2020. Classification (NCBI taxonomy): domain Eukaryota; kingdom Metazoa; phylum Arthropoda; class Insecta; order Hymenoptera; family Platygastridae; genus Zelostemma; species Zelostemma sp. ZL-2020. The sequence goes on along the minus strand of JABFQM010000245.1, from coordinate 41,295 downwards.
ACAAGTACACGCGTATCTTTCATATCCCACTGTGATATACTAATATGAAGTACAGCTCAGGTCTCAGCAGAGGTACGAAACACGTTCGATACCTTAAAAATCGTAATCTCCTCTTTTCGTGCAGGATTAGAAAATATTGTTGTACTTCGGTGCGTTTGAGAAATCAGGCTGATTACACACTGGCACGCTATGGCTTCCCCTGCTGTGTTGTATACTGCATGTGATACTTAATACATCGGTATCTTTTTATCGTCTACGTAATTGATTCATTACAGCAATGCTTACCGCAGCCTTCTTCTATGCCTATTATATTATGTCAAGTACCGATCTCAGGCATTGTCGTCTTATAATGGCCAATATACATTTTTAAACGCTTTCTGCCTGCACAAGTTTTCAAATTCGAAACCGCTCCCTAGCTTTATCTGTCAACTATTGAGAACCCTAACTAATGATCATATCATGTCTAATTATTGGAGTTTCGTATACCAACCTGAACAGGTTTGTTTAGATCTAGAACGTGATAACGAATAGTTTCTAAAATTGTTTGAATTACTAACTTCATTAGAATTGCATCTTCTCGAGTGAGAGTACTGAGCAATAGACCGTTGTTTTGCATGCATGTTATTGAGCGCGTCACATTCTGTACAAGTATAAATGCTATGGAAATCTATAAGATTGAACTCTGAAACTTTACAATTATATTGTCAGCTTCCGACATGTAATTGAGAAAATATTGTTACTTTGACGGAGTGAAAAACTGCACACTTAGTAATTACAAATTATCGACTTTTTACATTGGAAAACTGTAGATAATTGAACAAGTTTGTAATTAAATAGATATTGTTAATTGATGAGTTACAAAATCTAGAATTTCTATCTAGTTTCTAGAACTTACAGTTGAAAAAATGAAAATGATTTGAGAGTTGATATCACTTCTACAGATTACATAAAAAATTACCTTTGAAAAATATTAAACATTTAGAAAGCAACGAGTTACGTATCAAAAATTTTGTATTCAACTATTCAATGTTGACCTTTCACAACAGCGCATAAGAGAGGAATTTCTATTCGAAAATTGCAATGTTCGATAGAAAAGCGTTATCGTCCGTGTTTGAAGTCGGGACAAATTAATAAATAAACTTGGGTCTGATCTATTCGTGATCTGATCAGATCTGACTATATTTTATTGTTATAGATTTTCCAAATTATTTCAGATCAGATCTGATCTGGTATGGCTAGATACGATCAAAAATAATCAGATATGGCCAGACCTGTTCAGGTTGGTATAAAAATGAGGTCAAATCAGGCACGACTAGATCTTGGTAGATTCGACTAGCCTATTTTTCAAATTTGATCATATCTAAAAAGACCTGAAACAGGTTAGATCTGAGCTGATTCATACTTCATTCCTTGTGAATCTCGCTATTCCACAAATTAATTTAACAATACTAGTTTTTATCCAGAATTCTATCTCTCTATCTGCCAAAGGTTAGTCTACAAATTGCGTTCAATTATTATATATCTTTTTCGCGTTACCACAACGATCATTATTATCTGTTTGGAAAATAATTGTTTTCCCGGTCGCCATTGTTCCCGTTGTTCGTTAGATCTGGTAAGAAAATTGTAATAGCACCTTGGTATACATCCTCTAACAAGAGACAAGTATTCGCGGTATATCTATGCGAACGATCCTGTTTGCACATCGTGCAATTCGGATTCCTGGCATTGAGAATCTACCTTAAGGGCACATAAAAGATGCCAGGACATCGAACACGCGACTCGAATATGCATCTCGAAACACCGTCGATCTTTCCACCTCTCTATACAGCCTTTAATTGGTCGATTGCATCCCTCGGAGCACAAACCATCGAAGCTTTTTCGAGACAATTGAAAGCGTTCTCTTGCTAGCCGTAAATTATGAATCCAGAGACTATCTTTACGAAAGAAAAAAATGCCCGATACCTTTTGGAACATAACATCCGGAAACAGCGAAGCCTCGAACCGGAAAGGAACATAGAAATTTCAAGGAAAAAGTAGAAGAACATTGAAGGACGATTCCTAGAAATTCACCCGTAATCATTACAACATTTCGCGGTCAGGAATAAGAATATAAATGAGGCGCATAATTGATAGCGGAAGAAGTAGAAAGGAATTGAAGGGAAAAACGAGCTAAGAATAGGAAGAGGCAATAAGGCTGGTTGAAGGATCGGAGAGCTGCTGATCGTTTTATCGATCGATTGGACTGCCATCCCGTATACACCTATCCACCGAATCCAGTTATCCAAATAAGATGGATTGTGATAACGTCGCTCGTCTCGTTCCATTGGTCCACCAAGCAGATCGAGCCTATCGTTACGACGAATCGATTATTATCGCCCAGCTTTCTTCTCTAAGCAGTATATAAAATGTATATAAACATAGATGCAGCTACGTCAGAGTATGGGTATGACCCGTAATAGTATATACGTAATGTCCCCTGAAAGAAACGATCTATCGTCCAACGGATCGACGGAGTATTTCATAGTAGCACCGTCAAGTTTCACATAACTACGTGGAAAAAGTGCCTTCTCGATGCTGGAATTGAATCTGTGAGTGCGGCTCAAGTTCCGGCTGTAGTCATCCTCTCTGAGGAGGTATAAATTCTCGAGATCTCCGCGTTCTCACACGGACACTCGACGAGATTTATAATACGACAATGCCGACTTTTTGGGCCTTTTTCAGTGGATTTCTTTTTCAACGAAAGTAATACTTGGGGAAACTTTTGATAACGGTGCTTCGTGGTTTGATCCCGATACGTATCAAATTTAAATAACGGATAATTGCAAATCGCTGAAACTCGCTTTCAACGAAAATTTACTCCCACTTCCAAAAGGTCTTATTTACCAGCATGATCATTCAATTTCTAGTAAGTTTCATGCACATGGAGAGCTCGTTCCATGACGGACTTTAATTGCGTAAAATCATCGCGTAATAAATACTTTTCACTCGAGTAAATTATCCCGGCTCAGAATATTTTAGTATACGTCGTCGAAAGATTTAAGATCCAAGAAGTTTTCAGTCCAGCAGCAGCTATCTAACAACGAAGTAGGAAGTTGAGCGTCGATTGCAACTGTGGCAAGATCGTGGCGGCCGCGATGCATTTGCCGCAAAGGGTCCGGGTGGGGCCGGGCATGTCCAGAGGGCCCGAGTTGCGCTCGGATTTACGAGTATCTATAAGCGCGGCAGCGGCCCGAACAATGCGCGAAGCGTTAAAGTAACGTGTGTGGCTGCCGCGTGTCAGCCAAGCTCTGTAATGAACGCCAGGCCTACCAACCCGAAGGAATATAATACTCGCTGAGGCCTATTGTCCGCTACGCTCGCTGGGTGCCGTACCGTTTTTCCAACGGCGAAGTAAAGCAAGTAAAGACTAGTCGCCACCGTGGTTGTTGTAGCTATTGTTTGCCACACTAACTGCTCAGGGACGTACTTAAAGGATGCATGATTTAAAGTGCGCTCGATATCTCTGATACGATTAACGTAAAGACTAGCGTGGCAATCGGAAGAAAAACTTTTGTACTTTGTCGCGAGAAAAATAATTTCTGAATCGTTTGTTACGATGCAAAAAAAATCGTTGAAGTATAACATGCTACTTTTTTTATCGCAATACTGAAAAGGGTTTTTGCAGTGTACTATTACAAAAAATGTATCGATTCCAAGTAAGCCACAAGAAGTGTCTTAAAGTGTTTTTGCAGAACGCGTTTCGATAGCCAAAATAAAAACGTTAAAGAAAAAATGGGTTCTTCGGAGACTTTTGTTTTTTCCACAATTAATAATTTATTATCTTGCAAACTCAACACACGAAATCATCCGAATATGGCAATTATAACTGCAAGTTACAGCAATCTCGTGGGAAAATGAAGATGTGAAGATGCTGCCTTTAACAAGAACAACACATTATCAAGATTCGAACAAAAGACCCTACGGAACTTTCTTGCTGGACGGGCAATTATATAAATTTACTTTATTCAGCAAAAACGGAGGAAGTTAGTATTTAAAAAACGAAACGACGATCCGAGTTCAAGTTCAAATTTTGGACCGGTAGGTATTTCATCATGAATAATGAAAAGTTAGGTGTACGGAATGACATGCTTTAATAACCACATAACGGTGCCGCGGAATTGAATACGTACGTGCGGATACTACCAGTGAATTGAATTTCATTGACCATAATCATCATCATCATTTCAGAAACGTCACGAATAAAACAGTTTATTACTAAGTGAATTTAATCGTCGTGAAGAGTAGAAAAAACAGAAGTAATTATTAAAAAAATGTTACTCGCCACGAAACAATTACTTGGAACGGTAAAAGTAGATGAAAAAGGTTCATAATTGAAGTACGCGGAGTCGTTAGGCAAGGTGCCAACATTTTCGAAAGAACCTCAACACTTTCCGCGAAGCGCAAAAGCCTTATCTTTGTTACCGCGTCGACAGCGTCGATTCAGCCCGCAATTACAGCTTATAATTGGTCACAAATTTCAATGGCACTTTCGCTCGCGGCTACGTGCGTTCATATGCAAGTAACAGGGAACCGGTATCCGTTTGAGAAAGTTTCCATTCAGCGGGAAGATGACCCTTTAAATGCCACTAGATCAACAGACTCCGTGAATTATGAGGCTATTATCGCGTTACCGACCACCAAAGCTACTCCTCTCATAAGACGCAAAAGCCCAGCGCCGCATTATGATGATATCATCACCTTATTGCCGAGATGGTGCTTTTAATAAGAAAAATGCTTCGTGAAAATCGTGTGAATAGCGTGGTTCATAGACGTCGAAAACGAAATTGAAACCCTTCAGGCATTCAGTTCGTTCCGTAAATGAAACGCTTGATTTTGCAAAAAAATTTGAACGGAATTCCGATCCTTAATGAATGGCATTTCAGTTCTGATTAAGCTGCAGAAGGTTAAGTACTACCGCGTGAATTTTTTGCTTAATAATGAACAAAATAATGATATTCATACTACAATCAGAGCGAACAGTTATTATTCCTCTGCGCTTCCCGTCTCAATGTCATACATATTCTCTTTCAAGGACGAACAACCCGTCTCTCACAGTGAAGATTAGGAGAAAGAGATTGCAATCTCAATCTTTCCGTCCGAAAACACTTTAGTTGCGCATTTTTGTACGTTGCCGGAAGTTTGTAACTCGAATACTTTAATTATTTTCCACCAGTTTGACCTATATTTTTTTTAATATAATGCTTCCAATCCATGCGTCGAATTAACAATATGAATTTTCCGTAGAACCGTAAAAATACTACGAATGAGTTTTTATTGTAGTGGTTTTTCGTTACGCCACATTAATTGTTTGTAATATAGATCGTGTTTTCCACAATTACAAAACCTTCGTTCCTATGGTTTCGTCCGAGATGTCGGAATTGATGAGTATTATACATACAATGTACTACTCTAAATATTACATGTATCTCATATGAAGCCTTAGATTGTCTCTTGATACGCGGTTGTTATAATCATACAATCTTTAAACGTTAATCTTCTCAAGGTGATTCCTTGTCAAACGTTGCATTGCATGATTGCACACGATGCATTTTCCAACAAACACAAATCAAATCGTGCACGAAAGATAAATAACTTTGGAACGGAAATTAAATTTTCAGCTTATCTCTATACCTGTATTCACTATGCCAGTGATTACAAGTAGGTACGTATACAAATAATCGTACACACTAATATCAATATTTTGTGGGTAAGACTGGGAAAAAGATAAGAAACGCCGCCTACCAAAGTACCGCCATAGAATTTATGTCAAGATTCGTTTGACCATTTTCGTCTTGCTGCCGATAATGACAAAATAACAACTCTTATCTTTTCCACTTTTTCCATGTCTTTGACCTGGTAAACCACGGCCTCCTTTTTGGTAAACTCGAACACTTTGGTTGCTTAAATGAGGTCATGCGTTGGTTCAAGTCTCAACTTGCTAATCGCGCGCAGTTTGTTCAAGACCAGAAAGGCAACTTCTCCAACTGGCGGGAAACTAACACTGGATTTCTACAGGGCTCAGTGTTCGGACATCTTCTAATTGCGATCTTAATCAGCAACATCTCGTCCGTGCTGGTTCACTGCAAATACCACCTGTTTGCTGATGACTTGCAAATTTATTTGCACTGCCATACATTGCGTTGTTTGGAAGAATTCCGAGGTTGCTTGAAAATTGACATCAAATCTATATGCGAATGCTCCCAATCGCGTTATCTTGAGATTGACTGATTAAGAAAAAAATTAGAATCTGAGGTTCTTCTCAAGCGATTGATTAACTTGAACTCGTAGAAATAAAGGGCGTTTTTTTATTCACGATTTTTTCATTCGTATTTTAATTACGTTCCAGAATTAGTGGGGTAAGAAATGTTTTTTTGCAAAGCACGCGATAATGCAGAAATTTACGATGAGTTAAAGTACACTCTGAATAATTATGTGATACTTATATCACAGATAGACACGTTTATAGTGAAATTGAAATCAATTCTTTACCCCCCTTTCTATTTTTCTTTCTAACTTGAAAGTCAGTTCCATCAATCTAAAAAAAATATAAAAACATCTGTAACTTTCACTAGTTGAAATTGATAATTTTCGGTACGCGATTCGTTGACCAGATTTTATCGGCACACTTTCTGCGAGAGAGTGCAAAGAGATTCTTCCACGAGCTACAGTTTCCGAACGATTATTCCACGTCATCGACGTTTGCTTCGATCGTCGATCATCGATGAGAATCCGATTCAGTTGAGCGGATAAATAATACGTATACATTTTCACTGCTATAGCAGAGTGTTTCTCATTTTTGAGAACACGATGCATTTGTATCGGTACGACATTGCACAAAGCGTGATAAGAAATAGAAGTTACAATAACTTTATCATCCTTATAACTTGCTTCGTTACGAAAATAGTTGAAAGCGTCAATTTAATCATCATTCTTAAAAAATCCAATCATAAACGACAATTCAGAACACGGCCGATAAAACAAATTTTTAAAGCATCGGAATGGTATAATTTTAGAGAAATGTCATTCATTTCTGACCAGTTAAGAATTTGTGTAATGCGAAATAACGATAAGCGTAGCGAAAGAAGTGGCTTTATGAAACATAGCGCATCATCTGCGGTATTCACTCATCATAAAGAGACAAGCAAGGTCAGGAGTAGGCGAAAAGCCGTTCGTCGAACCCGTGCAGAGAATCTCCTGAAGATCGCTTTCTGCATCGGGCACGCGTTTTTATAGTCTTTCCGGGTACGCTGCTTACAGGACAAGTGTAGGAGGCTGAATCCCGTGGAGAGAGTCCGAGATAAGGCCAGAGAAGGAGGGAAAGTGAAGCCAAAGGGAAGACAGAGAGAAAAGCTATTGTAAATTGAACTGAAGGCTGCCCAGATGGGCGCTGTCATGGTGCTACTCGGGCGCTACTATTTCATCCGCTCTGACACTCCTCGGGCACTCGCGAGCAAACGAAGGAAAATGATTACCGCCCGACTCGCGATTCTTCCGGTTTAGAAATCTCGCGGCGATCACGCCCGTTGCTTATTAGCGCCCACATTCTTATTTCATGCATTTTTCCCCTATTTTACAACGTTGAGAATTGCTTTTTTCATACGCATCCCTCAATTATCTTTTACGGGACTAATTGTACCATTTATCAGTTTCTTCTTCCTCTCGTAAATGGATTAGCACACATTCAACTATCGTCAAGTTTTCAGACACAAATTATCAACATAACTCACGCAATAAACATCATATGAATGAATAAAACTTTCAATTACCGATCTTTGCTCGTTATATCGGAATTTTACTGCTGAGGAGTGCAATTTATCGACTGAACTTGGGGTTTTACTTTATTTTTCTTATTTTCTTATTCGAAAATATTTAAAGAAAGAAAAGAATTCTCGAATCAGAGGAAATTTTCACATTTCGATTTCATAACGCAGATCGTCGTTACATCTATATCCCATGAATGAAGCACCATTAATAATATTCAAGTGTAGCTTCCGAATTTCGGGATCTTTGACTCGTTGAAAAAAGCTGTCGGAATGCGAATCCCAGTGGGTCGCAAGCATTCAGGATATGCGTGGTACAACATCAAGTGCATTAAATAGAAGGAAGAAGCCATTGCCGACCCCGCCCAGAAACGAAACGAATGTCTACCGAAGAAGCCGAGAGAGTCGTCGTGAGTTACGGCTTCCACGGGTGAATTATAACACATATAATGCATACCAACGCTACGTACGTGCCGAACACTACGAGCCCACACGCTCGGCGCACTCAAGGCGCGGCCAGTGCTGTTTTGATCAAACTAAAGCCACCCTTAACTGTAAATTCGAATTAAACACCGTTTTAGATGCTGAAAAATTACGCTCGCTGGCTCACTTAATTTCATGGAATATCATCATCGGTCAGAAAAAGAATATCACAATTATTGAACATTTTTTCCGGCAAAATTATCTAGAGATCGATCGCGAATGATTGAAAAACTTTATGCAGTAAATTAATGATCGAGCAAAACATCGAGTTATGCATAATCATGCATAAAATTGTCAAATCATGATACACATTGAGAAAAACATTTGATATTCCCTTTTCGCAACAAAAAATTTGCGAAATCATGCACGGTCTGCAATATGGATTAACTGAAAGTTGATGTTGCATAAAGCTGATACATTTTTCTGAAATATTAATGATTGGCCGTTTTTATGGCAGATACTTACTTAATGTTTTATAGATGAAAAGCATGGAAGAAAAAACGAGTTTATTACGATCCAACGTAAATTTACAATAGCACAGTTATATTTATCGCAAGGGTTCAGTGCGTTCAGCGAGTCCATGTTCTGTGGTATATACATTTTTACTGACTCGTATTTACTTCGTTTACCAGAGATGAGGTGCGTTTCTGAATCCAGAATTTTTTTTTTTACTTTGTTTTCCATTAAGCGTTATCTTTATTACACTTTATTACTGATTATTTGAGCAATCACTGATAAATCGTAAAATCAACGAAGAATTTTATTATGCTACTTGTCACGTAGAGAGTACGTAGTAACGCCTTTATTGCATCGTTCGGTGCACTTCGCGGACCGAACAAGTTCTAACGATCGATCGCGTCTTGCGAGTGGATCAAATTACCACGAAGTATCGCATTAGCCGTAACAGCGAATAGTTTTCTTTTTAAATCCACGCCGATCACAATCATTATCCATTATTGCACAGAGATCGATGCGTACTGCTGAATGCGAATCATACCTTTCCCATTTCTGTTTATTGTGGGAAATTTCATAGACTACCTACATTTCTTATAATCAAATACTTTCCATTTCTTTCTGCCTTATTTTTTAAAAAATGGCTGCAATTTTTGTCATTATTATTATTGAGAAGTAACAAGCAACGCATGAAGATAAACGAGTTTGAAAGTATTATAGTACTTATTATTCTATTTTTATTGTATTAGAAAACAATATTATTGCAACAAATTTTCCAAATACCACGAATTTGAAGTTGATAAGAAAAAATAGTCGATTATAGGAGAGTATTTTTGAAGTTATTAGACTCCTCGCGAATAAATTGATACAAATTTTGGTAAAATACTTGCAATGAAAAGCTCTCCTAAATATTATATGTTTGGTGCTGAACACATTTTTCTAACTTTTGAGTCTCAACTGTTTTTAAGAGCGTGTACAAAATAACATCATTATTAGAACGGAGTTTCTTTTTATTATTCAAAAACTCGATTATCAAATGATTTAGTGCATTTATAAATTTGTTAAATATATAGAGAAATTTTAATAACAGTTCTCGTATTTTTAATCTACTTTCGAGATATTATCAGTGATTATCAAATCATTATAGATTATCGAATAATTTTAGGATTTTTTACGCTTCAACTTCGATTGTTAAACAATCGAGCCAAAAAGGCAACCAAAAATTAAAAGAGAAAAGAAAGCAAACCGTTAGAAAGTATTTGAAGACGCGCGTGACGCAGAAAAATGACGGATATTACAAAATTCAGATACAAAAAGGTACTATGTAATTGAGAAATAAGGGTGAATTTTCCCGCATCTTTAATTTCGTTGTGCCGAGCGTGGTTATCTTTATTGAGCATTAGAGCTATACTGAGCTTTTCCCAGTAATAAAAGTCCTTTCGATGCGAGCATGATTAACTGACAAAATCGCACGATTGCGAGGACACTTTCGTTCAGGTTTACATGCAAACACACAGCTGCGAAGTTCTTTTGTTTAATACGCACCGAGAACAAGATTCTTCAAAGGGACAATTACAAAAAGAAAACTTATCTATTATCTTAGAATCCTTAAATTGTTCCCTAAAAAAATTTTAAAAAAAGCTACAGATAAGTCGGAACATTCTTCTTTCGGTTTTTGCGCACTTCCGGGAAATTCCGGATCCACAAAGATCCTACGTTAAAAACAACGTCAGATAACATAATCTGAAAATTGAAAATTCTGCCCATAGCGAGTTTTCAATTGGAATCGCTAGAAAGATAAATCCGTTCTACAGCAAAGCTAAACAAAATAGCATAGCAATGATCATGGCCAATATTTTCGCGTAACAGAAGAGCGAGTACAGAAGGAGGACTTATTAGATTTAACGTATCCAACTCGTGACGCGGTGTATATCATCTCTCTTCCTTGTCTATGGAACAGGGCGAGGAGATTTTGAAATTACAATTTCCCCGTTGCTGAGTTGGGTATGCTCGTGCGACCGTTATGATCCCCACATAGAAAGCCTAATAGGACGTCAGTCCAATTAGCGTCAAGACGCCGGCGGAGATGCTTATATCATTTATACAGGGTGGCGGGGAAAATGGAAAAATGTCCGAACAAAAATAGTAACCTGCAAGGAGTACCAGTTGATGATTTTAACGAGCATAGCCCTCGGGTTCCTCTACGCTCGGTCGAGTCACATTTATCGCAACCTTCGACTATATTCAACCACTTGAATAATTTAAATTCACATACTCGCCATTCATACAAAGAAAAAGTAACGAGACTTTAGATTTGGAACTAATTTCGTTTATTCACGGGTAGATATTAATTATACCTTATCGATAATTACTACCATTTCTTTGACTCTGGGGAAAGGAAATTGATGAATTCAATCTTTTCATCAAGATTGAGTTGGCAGTGCAATTGAATTGATGACTAAGTTATGTTTCCTCCTCGGTTATTTCGAGGCGACAATTACGTTCTCAAGTCTAGGGACAAATTCGCTGCCCGCGAGGTATGGTAGAATGTGGAGCGATCTTTAATTCATCGGGTTCGAGATCTTTCCGCGATGGATACGAGCGATTGGTTACTACTGGATATCCATCTTCGATCTGCATATTCGCTAGAAACTACCCCATTAGGCGACCACGATTTTTTTCCTGTATAAATACCTTTCAATCTTCAACAGTCGATACTAATTTGCAAACATTGAAAAACATTGACTATGAATACATCAGGAACAATTGCTTTGAAAAATGTCAATAATTATTGGTAATTTAGAATATAATCAATGGAAATCGTGTTGTTTCTATTGACATTATTTATAAAAGTTTCGGAAACTAATTATAAAAATGAGTAAATAAATTCTGATATAAAAGATAACTTAATAACAATGAATCGCGTCTTCTAAAAACTCTGCCTCAAACACCGATTCTGGGAGTGGCTTTCCATAGATGTCAGGACTACAAGTTTTATGAGTAGGAGTGTCAACTTTATGCCAACCCCCTAAAAGTACATCTCGGAACTATCGTTCTTCAGGATGATTAATCTATCGGCAACTGACATTAGCATTAACATTTTTTCAATAAAATCGCAAATACAAAATAGCTTTGACCTTTTCAACAGAAAAATATCAAAACCGTCTTAAGCTTTTAGCAAAAATAAAATGGCGCCACTTCAAAAAAATCATCTTTTATTTAAATTACTGGCTTCCCGTTTCTTCAGTTTCTCTTCTCGGAAATGCGTTTTTTAATAAACATTTCTCGTAGTTCAGTAGCGCATGGCCCACGGCATAACTGCCCATGAATCCATCCGCGCCAGGACTTTTCCGCGTCCATTTGTCTTGGAAAGAATCCACTTCGTCGAGATAGGCACAAGTTTACAGCACCTGGCACTGCGTATGTCCTGCGGTATCTTTGGCTCAAGAGGCCACGGAGGCTGCAGGACGCGAATGAGGTCTCCCAGGTCTAACCCAGAACTGGCCAGAACCCTTGATGTAGGACGCGCAGCGCCAGAGAATGACACCGTCGGATAAGAAGGCACGACTCTCCGAGATCAGCACGGCTTATACGCGTGCCATTGTGTTTCTGCCCACGTGGACGTTAATATTGGCTACAAACACGCTGCAAACGAACACCGGCGCACTGCCTAGACTGGGCGAGACACTCTCCAGTACACTCGCCTACTACTCTCAACTTGACAACTAACTACATCGCAAATTGGAAAAATATACAATAAAAATTAATGTACATTCGTCAAATCATGTAATGAAGACATAATGAACGACGCATTCTTACTTTCACCGTTCGAAATTCAATTCGGAAAAGACTTTCAGAAGAATTGAAAGTCCCACCGTAAAAATCGGTACCTTGCTTTCAAATACTTCGAAGTGTTTCTCACAAATTCCACAAGGAAACACTTGTAAATATGTTTAAGAATATAAAACACTTACGAAGCTAGTTTTTGAAAAGCCACAGGATTTTTGGCTGCGCTTTTGGATCGAAAAACATTAAGTGCATGCTATGAGAATGTTTTTTTTGGAGATAATCGTGAAGTCTTGACGTCAAGCATTACGAGGACTTGACAAAGCAGAGCAAAAAGTACGGAGTGATTTATCTGTCGTTTGTGATGCTCGATGTTCCTCTGCACAAAGCGTCTCTATCTGCCTAGTACTATCTGACTTTCCTTCTGTGCTTATCTATTCTTTCGCCAAGTGAATCGCGTAGGTGCCTTGACATGACTGTGATCTCGCTGCTATATTATAAGGAAGGGCGCCATCTTTTATCGGTCACTATCGCGGTGCTCGATATACGTTCTCGTATTTGCATAAAATATGTCCCTGGTGATGGCGTCGATTCTATTACGTTGATCTCCCATGTTTATCCGTAAATTTTATCGATGCAGATGTCTCTACGACATTTGTACTTTCATAATCGTTTCATCACTTACTATTACTCGACTTCGCATTCGTTTCCTTACTTTCCACTTTTCAATCAAGAAAAATACGTGGATTCATTAGAATATTACGAGATACATTTTTGAGAAATTGTTTATGTAATTTTCAACAATTTATGTTCAAAACTTTTCCGTTGAGATTGCCCTGATAGAAATATTCGCAATGTTTCTTCGCCGTTTTTCATTACCAGAGGAAAAAACCAGCAGCACCGACTTTTTATTTTTGCGATCAAATTTCCAAGCAACACTATGTACACGTGAAACTTTCGTAATAATTTTCGACATGGGACAAAAAAATGTTACGGCAGACCGTTTATCAATTTGATAACTGATATGGCCTCATTATCTGTCCGGCAGCATCTTGTCAATTTATTTTAGTTCCCTTCCCCGTTCGTCACCAGAAAAGAGCCATACGTTTAAGTAATTCAGCAATCCGGTATCCTTAACGACCCGAGTTCGTCGACGACTGTGCTTTTTGCTGCGTCTGAAAAAGGTCAAATTTGACGCGTGCCGGAGCGAAAAGAAACTTGAACGGGCAGAAAATCAACCGCGCGTAATTTTAATTACCAACGAACGACTGACGCAAGAAGAGTCGAAAAAACAAAATTAACGATGTGCGTTCGCTTATTTGAATATAGGAAACATGAGTTTTCTTCTTGGATTTTTTTCATGCAGGGAAAAAGCTTTATTTTATAAACTATGAAAAAATATTATTTAATATTTATTTCAACTGACTGAAACATCCATTTTTAAAGGCTTCACCTTGAGAGATCTAAGTTAAATAAAAAGCTGTTTTTCGGATATATTTTTTTGAAACCGAGGTGTTTCATGGTGCAGTCATTATTGAAATACCATTACGTGTTTTCATGTTAATTGTACAAGTTAAACACTTCTAGTGTTTTGAAAACGAAATTTTGTTCCGTAGTATTTTCACTTTCAAATAGACAGTTTCTTGACCGACTGAATGACAAGTTTACGAACTAAAAGAGAAAATGAAAATTTGCATGTAAAACGATCTTTTTTCACGCGTAAAGGTCACACACGTGTGACCACCAAGAACTCACAGCTGTAGAAACGCTAAACCACAATAAGAAAGCAATATAGAACGTGCTGTTTCACGATTCAAGAAAAGAATGCACTTCCCGATGCCATTCGCGCAGATTGCGATGAAAAAAGTCCATCCGGACCCTGCGAATCGAACCTTACTCAAAGAAATTGAATATTTCCCCCGCAGCACAGCGTAAATACATACGAGATGTTGAATAACTCGTATTTAATTTCGTGGCGCTTTTTTCCGGAAATGGGGGAAAATTATTCTTCGCGGTATAAATATATTCATTAGCCCCTGAAAAGTTTGTCGACCGATTGGAATATCAAAACAAGATCTCGTCTGTGTTTCTTTTCTTTTCTCGACTGGAACACAGTAGCAGAAGGGTATATGTTAACGACACGGGCCGCGTGTGGAGAAAGAAGAAAAAGGCATGGAGGCCATAGGAAAGACACTATCAACGATTCCGTGCTCTCTTATGCAATGTATGTACCGGATCGGTTGCAGTGTATACCCCGCTGAGAAAGCAGATCGCTCCCGACGACCTTTCTTCTATATTGCGCGGATATACGCGCATCGCCCGTTTCTCTTTCTGCTGCAGTTACTCTCACCGCGGATTTCCATAGAGAGGAGAGCCGTGGGAAATTTTAAGGGTGCATACCAATCAACGAGCAAGGTGTACTCGGAAAATTCGATTCTTGACCTTTACGTACAACTTGAGTTTTCAAAAAAGTTGTTCGCATTCAACAAAATTAGAGTACGACGCGAACTTAGCTAGTGCGATTTTTTTATCGATTAAATGCTTTATTTATGTGATCATGTTACTATACAATTTGATAGTTAATTGGGATTGAATGGGTACTAGAGGAATTTTTCACAAAGAATCCGATATAACAATGCGTAACTTCTGTAGCTTTCCATAATTTAGAATTTTCAAACGAATTCCCTTAATAAACATCCCAGTAACGAACGCGAAATTACGTAACAATGGAGTTGAAAGCACAAAAGAAAAAGCGTCGATGAATCGCAGTATGGGAGAAACAACAACGCGGAGCATTATACGAGCAAGAAAAGTCAATTATGGTAATATAAATGGTTGCGTTGAAGTTTACCGCAGAACACGCGTGAATAGCCACTATCTTGAGCCAAGACCGAGGTATATAGGGGCGGGGGCGAGGAAAGAGAGAAGAAATTACACGGGGAGAGGAAATCAAATTAGTTGTAGCATCAAGATTACATCTCCTTTCAACAAACACATAACGAACAAGTGCATTCGTTCATTCATTTATATAATGCGGTAAAGTGGTAATGCCGGCAAGCGGTACATGAGAAAAAAGGAATTGGAACGACCCTCCAAACTGCAAACGTCACTTGTATGCTCTTCTGATGGGAAAAGTGTAGGCAATTTATTTCTCATAATTACATGAGATATAGAGAGGAGCATAATGTTTTTAATGTCAGATTGACATTATCTTCGTACTTCATCTCGTTTATTTTGAAACTAAAATACTTACTATATTTACATCGCGGAATGAAAAATGTGGATGATTTGATTTTCCGCGCGACAACGGTATTGTGTAAACGTTATGTACTGCTTTCGCTGCTACAGCAAATGAAAACATGAAATTTCGAGCTAATAAAATGAGTTGCGTAATTCATTGTATAATTTCCCACACTTGGTAGAATCGGCGATAATATATTTCAGCAGCCGCGTAAGAAGCGTCTGACATTAAGGCAAAAATGGCACTTAAAAAGCCGAATGATTCGTTGCCAAGGTAGTCCATTAATCTGAGGCAGTTTGAGTTTATAATAGGCATAGAGCAGTCATGTGGCGAATCGCGTATGAGTCGCGGTATTAGAATGTATAACAGAATAAGTTGGCTCGCGGAGGATTTCCCACGGTTTGACATCGCTGCGCCTATTTACACGAGGTGCGACTGTAACACGTTTCTGAGAAAGGAATCTCCGTCATTGAATACTTCGGTGGCTCTGTACGGGAGCCGAGCGCCATTTATTCAGTTCGATCCAACGGAAGAATCCTTGGCACGAGAAAAATACACGGTCAAACAAATGAAAATGGTCCGCGAGGCGGGAAGCGAGAAGATCGCAATGAGGTATCGGTGAGCCATTAGTGCCTAGGCAAAGGTGAGCGTGGAATCACACACGTGGAATCAAGACACCTTTGCCTCTTATGCCACGTTCCCACGTGGAGAAACACTGATACACATTAATAGCCACATTATTGTGTGCCTTAATTATTCCCATTGTTATTATTCATTGTTCGCGCGAGGTATTCTTAAACGAAATCATTTTACCGGCGCTTTTATGATCTCGCACGGCTGTCAGGTTATGATGAAAAAAGAAATTAACGACGAGTTTGCCATGTGCATTATGGATTACGACGTATTCGTTGAAACACATTTATTTTTCAAAGCTTATTTTGTTTGGTTAGTCTTTTTTGAGAAGGATAAGTACGGGAGGCGGATCCGAAGAGGCAGAATGTTAACGGTATTCCCGAGCAAAGGCGGATTCCGTGATATTCGTTGCGTATCTCATTAGCCGCGTTAAAACTTGGACATTGCGGAATTGGAGAATCTCGAAAAGCAACATTTCCTTGTGATGTTGATAACTGGATAGATGTTATGTTTTTTTTTTAAAAAGATTAAATTGATTCGTACAGATATTGGAGATGCGGATGTAAAAATTTGAAAGAAACTTCCAATGTATCAGAAAACGAGGAAATTCTCAACATTCCTGTGCAGAATTGTATAGCCGAAAGGCCTAATTTTATCGTAGCTGAAAATATTTGAAGAAATTCTAAAAGAATGAATTAACGAAGGCTTGAAAAATTAGAGAATCGCGGGCAGTAAATTATGGAAAAAAGCGGCGGGCAATCTTGTCCACGTAATCTCATTATGTCTCTGGCGTAGCAGCAATTAGAAGTTGGTAGCTGAAGAGGTGGCCATTTTTCTTACGCGCCCTGCGTAAAAAGGAAAAGTAGCAGCAGCGGCAGCGCAGGCAGCACAGGCAGCAGGTTTCGTCGCATTACCGTCGTTATCTCGTACGTGTTCACGAGCCGCTGCAAATTTGTACGGTCACGGGTGTTCTCCCGTCGCGATAAGAGATAACGAGGCGGCCGGTTTCGCGGTGGACCGCGCGCGGGAGGAGGCAGGCAAATGAGGCGTACGCCTCGGGAATGTAAGTCTGACTGCAAACTCGCAGTCGCAGGATCATTAAACCATTCGCGTTTCTATAGCTTTCATCATTCGTAGCTACGATTTATGATTGGTTACAACAACGAAAGCAAATACATTTCGTCACAACGCCATCACAACTGTGTTGTCCAAAATAAATTTCTTCATTACGCTTTATTTCATTTCAACATTATTTCGTCGAGTTAATTGCTACAGTTATGGTGCCGATTTCTTAAGCAAAGCATTTCTTGCGAGCGTTCCTTTTTGAAAAGTGACTCTTGGAACTATCAGTAAGCGAATGGTCGATCGAATGACATTATCTACTGTTTCGGTGAGTCGATTGAATTTACCTGTATCAAGTCGGACTTTTGATGCGCGCGGTCAAGGGTGAGATAAACTGGGCAATCCTCGTGCCCTATACGACTCTAGAATTACGAGTCGGCAAGTACCGATATGATTATATGCCGTCCAATGTAAGGACGGCGTCTGATTGTTAAGTGCTCGCGGCACGACATCACCTTCCACTAAGAGCCTTACATTCGTTCCACCTTGTATGCCTCGGATTTTACAGGCTTCATGGAGCGATATCGAATCTGCTGAGTTGTTTTCTTAAAATACTGCCTATTTGGGAGTGTGAATTCTCATGGAAAAAATTAACATATAGATGGAGCACATGTGCGATCACACATCGTCACATGCATGAGTCGAATTTACTGATATTGTGATATACAACGATTCTGATACTGTTATGATCCTGATGATCTTACCATGCATGCGGAAATTGTGTAAATTACATATAATCATTGTGTGTTTTGTATACATTTTTATGACTCTCTGAAAACAATGCAGTTATGTATAGCGTTGACTTGGAAACTTTGATTTTTGATGACTGTTAATTACATTTTTACCTCTCGTCAAAGCTATATCCGATTTCTAAACGACTCAAGTCCAGTTTAGAACTTGGAAAATTACAAAATGACTTCCATTTTTGTCTTGTAATTTTAAATGGAACGTTTTCTACGATAAATACAGCTTTTTGACGGAAATTAACATTTTTATATCAGGAATGTAACTTCTTCGGCATTTACGAAATTTTAAACAACGTAATAAAAAGTAACGAATTGACATTTTGATACACAGGTTTTTTGATTTTACAAAGTAACTAAAAAAACGATGTTCAATTCATTATTACATAAAATCAAATCTTTTTCTTCCCGAAAATTCGTAAAAAAGTTGATATTATAATGAAAAAGAATGTTAACTGAACATTGTGTGCTCCAGATTACGAAAATCATCAATTAAAATTTAGAATAACAAATAAGTGTAGAGTCCATTTGTTATTACAATGCGGAAGTTTAAATCTCAATGTTAATTTCCAGAAAGAGCTTGGAAAGTTATACTAGAAATTTAGAACAATAGATTATTCAAAATGTAACATAAAATCTTCAAACGCATTTTACTAAAATCACTTGGTCAGACGTCCACAGAGTAAGCGTTGAATGGCGTTGAAATTTGAGGCTAAAAATGCAACATATAAAGAAAGATCGTTGTTGTAATAATGAAATTCAAGGTGGTTGTATGCAATGGTAGCGGAAGCACATTCCGAAAGGAGTATGCTGTAGGTAGAGAGCAACGAGGGTACCCCCGGTAGCTAGTGAGGAGGATAGATAAGGCGTAATGAACGCGATATCCTCGTGGAGAAGCCGCACGAGCACGCGTAAGTCTACGTAATCGTGTAAGTGCAACCATAGGAGCCGCCGAATCGGCCATTGTTGCAGAATCGAGATCCATTAAGGATTTCTGATATTTACTACGCGAATAGCTACGCTATCACAACTCGCCCAGCCAAACGAGCTTCGCTCATTCCATTTCTTCTATTTAAAATAGATTCTTCTCCGCTAAATCGAAACGATTTATTTGCAAAAAGTCACCCATCTTCATTACTGCTAAGCCCTCTTTCTTTATAGCTTTTATTCTACTTTAAATCGTTTTCAAGCAGATAGCAAACGGGATTGCGAACGGCAAACATTGCTTCGTAATTGAACTCACTGAAAAGTCGAGCACAACTTAATCAATCCGTCTTACGCATGACGTCCCGTAAACTGTAATTAGCCTCGGGGAAAATCGAACGAATGATGATTAGTCGACGTCCGTATGAATATTAAATCTCGAAAATGCGATCTTTTTCTCTCGAGGAAATAAAGGATCGTAAAATTCAACAACAAAACAACAGTTACCCTGAAAATAAATACACATAAATAATGCATTTAAAATTATGGATTGAATCAACTCGCATAACGAGCCACGTGGTCTCGCAACGAGCACAGAAGTTGCGGATGCTTTCGCTTTTAGCGTCGAGGTCGAGGTCGAGGTCGAGGAACAATAGGTCCACAGCTACCGCGACTTGTTGGGAATACGGAATCTTCAATGTTCGCGTATTAATCGACTTTACCATCATCTACATAACGCGAATAATTGAATTACATATTGTTTATCCCGATAAAATTGGTGATTGTTAGAGAAGAATTATGTAATCGATACGCAGAGCGACATATTTTTTTGGCGTAATTTGTGTCAAAAGCACTCATTGGGGAAGCGTGAGAACCCTGCTATTAAGATTGGCGATGAAGAGCTTACCTGGTAATGACAGGCGGAAGAAAGGATCGTGATGTGTTATAGTGTACGAGAACTCGACAAATCCACTTGTCTCTGTGACAGTACTGCGCTGTAACATAAATTTCATCCATGACAGTTGAAGAGAAAATGATTTATCAACATTCGAAGTGGCATTTCATCAATTTTATATCGAAATGTAATGACATCGATGAAAAAAATTGGCACATCGATAATTGGGAATTATACATTTTTATATCGTTCGGACAATCTTAAATTTAAGACATAAACTATTAGGTGATACGATTTTTTTACAGTTCAAGCGACCTTCTCGTTCGATGAAAAAAAGCTGCTTTGTCTGGACGTTTAAAAATTCTTTGAAAGCTCGTAAGTTGACTGGAATTCCATTAGAAAATAAAATGATCGGTTACTCGGAAAGGGATAGTTGAACCAACAAAATAATCTTTGGCGTGCAAGTAGTTGCGGCGAGGCAGTGCACGCCGGGTGGTGCTCGCAGATAAGAAAATCGTGATTCAGGGTAGCGTAGCCGCAACGCTCTTGGAGATACGCATCTGCTATGCTCCGAATTAATAAATAATAATGCAATATCGTTGCTGCAGTCCGACTCTCGACCCTGCCGGTCAGCGATACCGCTCTTGCTTATGTGCATAACCTATCACGCACATATACCAATACATACCACGAATTCCTGCTCTTACTTCCTCATTCTTTTTCCAATCGTTGTCGATACCGTAACGAAAACTAATTGCCTCTATTTTATAATAAATAGAAACATGCTCGTCGTTCGTAAAATTTCGCGATGAATCAACTGATCACCCCGAGTCCGGAGTGGGGAAATGTTTTTATTTATAATTAAATCGAGCTTCATTTGACCCTAGATTTCAGGTCCTCATCAAGATTACAATGAAATTTTCTTCATCATAGACAATTAGATATGTGGTATTTCACGGAATTTAATATTATTTTTCATTCTTCGTAAACCAAATGATACAATTCCCTTGAATGTACACGAATGAATGAACCAAATTGAATCAAATTGAGTTTTGATTACTTATTGACTCGATTCCTACGCAGGAAAATGCCTCGAATCTTCTCGCATTGGGCTCCAAGTGTTTTTATTAAAAATTCAAACTCCAGAAGGGTTGTTTTCACTCGGAATGCAATGGACCAATTTCATTGGCTCTTCGGGGGCAGGGGGAAGACGGCGCGGGATGAGGGTCAAAGCGATGTTTCCGAGGGTGCGACTGTGCGATCAATGAATTCACTTTGAACATCGCGTGGAGGCTTCTTCGTACATTTTTCAAATACAATTTTTAGGTCCACCGCTGCTTCGCATGCTTGACATCCTTTTTTTCTCGACTTGTGTGAGAAAAATTGCGATATACGATTCTTTGACATTACGCATTCTCTTAGGGATCTACATGATTCAATTTGGAAGAGGGAATTTTTCATTCTTCATGCATGGGATCGTCTTAATTAGAGTTGAAGTGGAACGGACCGAAAGTTTTTCAGGAACTTTGAACTCGACGAACGAGAACACGCGAACAATACGCGCGACAGGAAGAGTAAAAAATTGCCATATGTAAACTAGCAAGAATTTTCTCCGTGTGTCCTAGAGGATTTGAATAATGCACGGTTTATTACGTCAAAAGCCTCCATTCAAAGTTCCTGTTACCGTCTTATCCCGGGTTCTTCGGTTTCTGCGTCGCTCGCGATGACCGCACACGCTATTCCAAGAGAACCTGCGTAATACCGGTTATGTGCTCGGTGCTAGTTATGCAGAAACTCATTGCACATAAAAAGTAACAAGACCTTAAACATGGATCTTCACAACTTTATCGTATTCGACTTGTCTTTCGTCTCAACATCGTCGTTACATTTTTATCCTGTTTCCCATGATTCTTTGTGTACCCATGAACTATCGGTGTCTTTGTACAACGTGGACTCAAAAGCAAACAAAGTATTCGATTATAAAATGGCGGAAAAAATGATGGCGAATGAAAGGTTCACTGCATTCTTCGTTATAATGCGAGTGCTCTTCTCCCCATAGATCGTTAACAATTTGCGACGACGGACTCGGTAAACGATTGCACGGAATACCGGTATCATAATTATTAATCATGCAGTTCCCAAGTTACACCTGATACTCACGTTCCTAGCGTTAAACGTCGGAAGAGCGCTTTCCAGTTTCGCGATAACTATTTTTGCGCGAAATTACCGTTAGATTATATAAATTACGTAGAAAAACAATTTATATCGAAGAAAAAACGTTGATACCACGTAGCGCAAAAAACTTTCCACCACTTAACGGAACGGTGAACTTGATGCGAGTCTATAAAGCGTCTTTTCAAAGAGCTTTTTTTACAACTGAAAAACTGATTCTTGATCCTTCGTTTCAGGCGGTAATGATCTATTAGTTCATGAAGAGTGAGACGAGCGAGAGAGTCGGAGTAGATGAATCAAAATTTCAAATGATCCGCCATGGTAACAGACATCATGAATCAGCGTGTGCCACCCCTCGGGTACCATCGCTGTGAATCTCAGACCCTTGCAAGTCGAACAAGTAACCGGGGGGTGTTGTTCTCCCCACAACCTCCCCCGCTGGAGCTTGCTACGTCAGAATCCAGCCTTACTGGCGGAGTAAGCGAAGGGCGAGGTCTTTAGAATTTCCCCACAGGTCTTTCGGAAGAGGGTGACTCAGTGAATGGGTGTGGCTTGAGATCGCAAAATTTATGCTAATCGCCCAAGCCGGATCGGCCCGAGGGAAAGTAGGGTGCGAGTCTGTATAGCTCCATCGATTTTTCTGCTCGAGACACACTATGTTCCCGATCCTCTAGTCTCTTTTTATTTTATCTCTCGCTCTCTCGTTGTTATACGATTGCATATCTCAGATGTGCTTTATTTGCTCTTCATTCGTCTATCCGTTATCTCATATTTCTATCTTCTACGTCGCTTTTTCCTCCGACTATTTACCTACTCTTCTTTCGTACTTTTTTTCTCTCGTGCAACTCGCAAACAATCATTTCCATTTCTAAGTTTCTCATGAATTAACTGTTGTTCTCATTCATTAACTTTTGCTGTTTTTAATGCACGAGAATTTTCTCTTGTTAAGAACAAGGAACGTGGCAGCATTTCGTTTATATTTATGCATGGTCCGTCAAAACGTTTTTAATTTGTTTCATAAAGCAAATGTTAAGTGTACGAACTTTTAATTGTTCGTTCTCGCAGGGTTCACGCATTCGTTACCACAGGGCACGCATGCGCCATCTTTCTAAAACCACTGCCAGGGCACAAAAACATGCCATGTAAATATACACAGGGTGCGAAACGAAAATTGCAATCATTTGTTTTCACTCGTAACGCGATTGATTCAGACAATGTTTATACATTTTTTTCTCAATTCTTTCATTGACTTTTCAATGCAACACAATTTTTGGAAATTAAACGATAGATTTACAGGCTTCGATCTAAATCGAGTTTCGAATTTTGCTTAAGACTTCAGAGTCTTCGCACCGACTTTATCGTATTTTGTGCAATAATCACTTCCGATCTTCGAAATTTATCAACAAATGTGTTACGAAAAGAAAAATGGAGTAAATCATAGCTATACCCAACTTCATTTTACTCTTAGCATCCAAATTGAAAACTTTCAAAATCGTTGATATCATGCGCGCGTAAAATTAATTTGACCGAACCCATTTTCTTCATTCCTAATCGTCGTTTCATATTATTCAATTCACGACATTTTTTTAACAAATAAATATTCGTTAAAAAAATACAGCGTCCAATTAGCGAGTGATTTCGAGTCACTGGGTATACGAGGGAATACAAGATGGGGTAGAAAAAAGGGATGCACGTCAGAGAGGGGGTGTGCGATGGTGGAATTGTACAGAGGCAAACGAGAACGAGGATAAGGGGGCGGCAGGAGACGGAGCCAAACTGTGGAGCCACAGTAACAGGGGGATGCTGCGAGAAGGCGATGCCGCAAAATCGAGAGTATGTCACTGTCGCTCGGGGAAACATAACCATTTTCACGACCATTCCTCGCCTTTTTTTTCGTCTATTTGCCTACGATCGTGGCTTGCGTTTTCGACTAGTGTGCAATTAGTGTGACGCGTGCCGCTCGTTCGAGTCTGCGTGAGACCCAAGTAAACAGCAGGTGCGTGGGCGTTGCTGCGCGTAGATACCGGTAAAAGTCGCGTGACAACGTGGAAAATTTGGAAAAAAGCGGGGGAAATTTTCTCGTCTCGTGCGTGTCTAGAAAGTCTCAGGACGCGAGTTCCTACTTCTTGAGCTTTTCAGGTGATCGCGTTCGCGGGCTGTTTTGTAATCTTTTTTCGAGCTCGAGGATACAGTGATTATTTCCCTGGAAGCTGCCTGGAAATTTGCAGTAATGTAAGCACTTTTTCGTCCTTTTTTATCATTACATGTTTTAATGTAAGATACTTGAAACTAAACGACGTGCATCGACGATTAAATATATTTTTCTGCATTTACTTGGCCGTAAAAACCTTGTTTCATTGGCAAGTTGAAAATATCAATGATCAATTTTGTTTTCTCGCCATCTGGAAGATATTTATTTCAATGAGTAATTGAACATGTTTTACCAACGCGGAAAAAATTTACGCTAAAGCCATAAAGATGCGAGTATCCTCAAAAAGGTTAAAAACAATGTATGTATTTTTTCTTTATTATCGGATAACTTTGGAAATCATATTATCGTTGATTTAGTTTCAAAAGTCAGCAAATAATGGTTTCAGTGCAAACTTTGAATTTACGGTCTATCGAAGAGATTAAAACAACACTGAGTAATCGGTACCAGTTTTAAATACAAGTGCTAGGTTAACAACTACCATAAACTGTCGAGCCGCGTTAATAATTATCGAATAATTTTTGTTATTAATCCGTTGGTGCAACGGCGTGTGCTAAAAGCAAAGATTTCACTGAAACGATAAGTTTTTTTTTTCGAGCATATAGCTTCCATTGTGAATAAAATCGTGAAAGTATAGTCACGCATAATGTGCTTAATTGGCGGCGAACGAGTATAAAACGAATTCCACTCGCATCGGTCCAACTTCTCGGTACGATCGACGAGTAAGGTTTGCATCGAACTTTCCGCGCATTGGCCAGAGTCTCTCTCGTTGGGACTCATGGTTTCTTGCGCGCGATGCTATTACGCTGGAATTTGCGATCAGTATCTTCGTGCATTGACGAGAAAGAGCAAGAGCTAGGAAAGCTTATCCTCCATGTCTAATTTCATCCGGAGGCTGTGCTGGCGTTTTTCTTTTCACCGCATTTCCACTTATTTTCATTGTGCATTTTTCATCGGGTTCTCGAGGTAGAAACAAAAAGAAACGTTTCCTCGTTCTTCGAAAAAAGTTTCGACTGTTCAAAAAATCTCTTTGCTCGTTTTCATTTTGAATTATAAATCTCGAATCTTCCGCAATATTTTGGAACAAATATTATCATAAATTTATTCAGAAAAACAGAAAAATCTAAGAAGACCATCGAACGTAAGGCGGCGAGAAGAAATGTTGCGATATTCATAATGTATATTGGAAAACGAAAATTTTTTTTGTTAGAATGGTAATTTTTGCCGAAATTAAAATAATGTTTTCTGCAACTTACATCTAACTTAATATTTCTGGGTTCAATACAGATGATTATGATACAATTCAACAGTTCCGACACTTTGCTTGCAATAAAAGTACGAAAACCCGTAATTTGAGTCCAATTTTCAATAGAATTTTCAAAGGGGAACGCCTACTAGACCTCAATTTTTATTACTTTTATGTAAAACGTGATATCACAGATACGCTATAGTATCATAATTACGCACACTAACCCTACCATTTATGGTACATGCTATCATATTATTAAAACCTGACTCGGGTACTCGAGCATAAACGTGTAATGTTCATCTTGAATTCGATTAAAATTCATATTCGGTACGAGTTTCATTTCGATATCACGATAAAGTCATTCACGTAAATACACTTCTAGATAACTTTTCTTTATCATGAAAAAATCACCTGGTCATTTAAGATCGTAATATTTCAGTGCTAACGCTACGTAGTAAATATCGTCGCAGACTTATATAGAAAATTAAATAGCATCTCTACCCACGAAATACTCGAAACTGATATCGAGACATTTTCAATATGAGCATGCATTATTGTCCGTAAGCAGCGTCGACATCGCAGAGTTTACGCAATTGTTGCCACGCGTGCACAAAACGAAAGCCGAGAATTCTAGAGACCATGCGGTTGCTCGTATTAAATGCACTTAACTGGCCGACGATCGTCATTATCGTTTGCTGTAAGCATCGTCGCAAATACACCAACCAGACGCTCATCTCGAGTGAACTTATGCCTCTGCGCGGAGGGGGGAAATGTATAAAAGTCTAATTTACCACAGAGCCTCCCGCTCACCCCTCATATGCGCGCCCCGTCCAAGTCGCGACGCAACATCATCGCTCGTGCATCGCCGGGAAATAATTAGGAGAATGAAATTTCACGAGGATATATCTCTGGTGTCGCGCGATCTCACTATTCCCCAGAGCCATTTACCGGATTAACAGTGGAACATTATTTGTATCAAATTTCCAAGGGTACAATGTTCATTTACTAACGCAAAAAGTATTCGGGCAAAAAATTGCAGTAATTGATATCCCACGGGAGGAAATACATAGATAACGAAGAGAAAAGTTTTATACTCGATATAAAGTTGTGTGATTAATCCTAGACGATGTTGCCAAAAGTTGGGGATACATATATACACGCCGAGGGAAAAGTTTACCTAGGACAAATAATTCAGATTTGATCGAATCCGACAATTCTCGTAATTTTAAAGTTCACTCGGCGCGAGTGCCTGAAATAATCTACCATGATTTCTGATAAAAATTCGCGATAAATCTTATGAAAATAAAATCCATTTTTTAAATCAATTTCATGGTAATGAAACCTTTTTATGAAAGATAGACGTATCCCACTCGTATCATTCTGCATGGTTCATGATAAACTGGTTCATTTGCCTTGCATTTCACTTGATCAAAACTCTGAACAAGATACACGCACTTTTTGATATGAATTTTCACGAAAATTCCCAACAGAGCCGTGTCACCGTCGTTACAGTCTATAATCACCGTGAAATCAATTTTTATGTCGATTTGGATATTATTGCACTTGAAAAAAATCCCCAAAAAATTGCAAATCTCTATAAAAACTTTATCAAAGGAATTCATGTCAATTAATAATTCATTTCATCTGAGATTCGAATCCGAAAACCCAAATAATTAGGGCAACTCTTATGGTTTTCAAAGGATTTTCTCACCAAGTTGTTAATTCTATCCATCTTTCGAAGTATTCATTTTTAATATTTATGTACACTAAGAGAAAAATGCATCGTTATCTCAACAATAAGGCATCGTAGAACGAAGCATTGTGAAAGTCACCGTACTTATTGTCCAGCTAACAAAAAATATTTGATTAAGACTATGTAACTTGGTAAAAGGTCAGTTCAGTTACCACAGCCATGTTTCATACTAAACATGATTGCGTGGAAAAACTTGTAAATTTTTCACGATTTTAGTCTAGAATTCGAATTACCAGGGCTTTTTTATATCATCTACCATGAAATGTACGACAACTCAGCACTTTTTAATGCTCCATTATTTTTTAATTCAAATTCTTCTCACCTCACAAAATCGACTATAGATAAAGTTCAATATTAAACTTCAAAAAGCACAATACATTTTGCTCAATCAGATACGATTCCGGTAACTATAAAAATTGCCAACCTCCTCAATCATATCACACACAAAAAATGAAGTACGGCAATTGCAATAAATTGTTACCGTTATTTCGGGCTGTAATTTTTATCGGAAACCTTGCGGCAGTGCGTTGCGTGTTTATTGCATATTGTGATATAGACATTTTTTTCCCGGTGCGTGTTACAAATATCGAGTTTATACATCGTTAAATTTTTCAAACATGCTCTGAATCAATGGAATGCTACTTTCCGAGTTAATTGAAACATTGACGAAATATTTCGGTGAACGACTGACGGGTGTGTTTAACGACTTGAGATATCACACATGACGTTCCTCGTCCTTAAAAGTTAGCCGACCGATCCGAATTCGTCGGAAGCATTCAGCAGCTCCCCATTTGACCAAAGCCGCCAATCTGGATTCCAAAGGTGGTTTGCTGCTGTCTTCGCGAAGCAATCATCCAGCGCGATTTTACGCACGCAAGACTCTAACGGGTGTATTAGATTTATTAAGAAATACGAAGAAGGAATATCTGCAGCATTAATTCTATCCCCGCAGAAGCCATCAATTTTATTTGACGTCACTACTTTCAGGATTAACGATTATACCAATATAAATTTCGTATTAAATTTGAAAAATACCATGCATAAAAAGGCGAACATGTTGATATGCGAAGCGATTTTTCTGAACCTACGAATCTTAAAAATAGTCAACTTCTTACACACTATGAAATATTATAATTGTAACTGACTCAAAATTGCACGATTATATCACAAATCTTGAAAGTGCACCATAAAAGACCACTACATCGCAAACGCAAAGCACTTACGTCTGACATTTTCAGAAAGGTATCAAAAATTATGACAAATATCACCTGAAATTCAATTGTGGAAAGCTTTCGCACGATAAATTCACGAGTGATAAGTACCGATTAGGACCAGCTCTAAGCGCTAATCAATGCATATTTCAATGTAGCACGAATTTTCTCCTGGGCCTACGACGACGTTCTCGCCAGTTATCAATTTATTAGAATGTTTCGCATAATGCGTTTTGCGAATTCGTACAATTACCTATTCTCCACATTATTTATTGCACATAAATCAATCGGACCTAGCGGGGGCAAACTGTATTGCAACCAAAAGGTTAAACTTAATGGACTCTATGTGAATCTGGCTTTCCTTATCCAGAACCATTTAAAACAACATTTGTTTAAACGCAAATATGTCCACCTAAGTTCTATGATAAGCATCAAAATTCTGAACATTTCACGGCGAGAGTGTTGATTACATATGCATGAAGCTTTTGTGAATTTATATTATATGATAAATAGTACTTGGAGATAATATTAATGAACTGAGCAGATGATAAATAAATAATCGACGTGTTGAAATGATGTTTCCTTGATAAAGCTTGGACAAAGAATAAAGTGGACAAGCACAAGTGCATTAACGATGCGAATTTAAAGCAGAGCGAATGCATAGTGAATGCGTAGCGAAGTGGTTTAAATTGTCCGGATCCGGAAAAGTAAAACGAGCCTCCTGATAATGATCAGCATAGAAACTAATCGATAACACAAACTTCATGCGCCAGTGAAGCATTGCTGTAACTTGTCAAAAGTGCAATCGAACATTTAATAAATTGAGACCCGGGTGTAGATATTAACCAACGGTCGGTGTAAAACATTCATCAATCGTTAGGTAAATAAGAGAAAGCAAAACTTTAGAACTAATCGCTTAACTTGAATAATGGTCAAACGACCCGGTCGAGTCTCGCAGCTAATTTTTCTTGTTTTATTAAGTATATATATTATTTTAAAATATAAGTTACACGACAAGTGCTGCGAGCGACCAGGCTTTTAAACAGTAACATCGTCACGCGACATTTTATTTGACGATATAATTCACTTATTTGTCACTTTTCAGACATTATATTTCATGTTCTTCGTTCAGTGTTTTCAGAAATGTGAATACCATCATTAATTTTTAATAGTAAGTTGGAAATATTGTAGAATTTTTCCGAACCATCATTCGCAAATCGGAGGAAGTGTCTAATCTAGTAGATGACATTGTTTTAGAATGACAATTTGATTGAGTTTCATTTTCACTTCTCAGTAGGAGTTATGAGAGTTTGAGAATGGAACGATAAAACCGATTCTATCGTCGAAAAGAAAGTTTCGATAATGATGACGATTATCTACAAAATTCATTCATGCCTTCTGTCTATATTTTTTATAACTACATGATTATAAATAAAAAGCCGAAGGAGTGAAAATCGCATGGAGCGCGCTGCAGACTCCGAATTCGCGAGTCAGTGACTACGAAAATAGTACCTCGATAGCTAATTCAGTTATAAAAATAAGACCGGTGAGCATTTCTATCCATTTTAATAGGACGGGCAATTTTCGTTGAAGAAATTTTCACGCGAAAGCTTGGTTTTAGCGCTGAGCCGTTAAAAAAATGTTAATTGTTTATAACCTTTTGTTGCGTAACGTTGCGCAAAACGATAAGCATATTCGTATTTTTCGCCTTAAAAACATAGAACAAGGCAAACCCGAGATTTGGACCTAAAAATGCATACTTCTCGACCACTATTGAGCCGCTTATACAATAGCCAAGAAAGAAACCACTCAAAATTCCTCGGCTTATTATCGGAAATCACAGGTTATCATCAGATAATTCTGGTACACGTTAACCGCCACGTTTTACGCAAAAGGCGTTTACCACGTGTGCGTGTCACAAGCACAACAAACTCGAGAAAACTTATCTTCCACTCAGACTTTGCAACACTGAAAATACCGTCGGAATGATTCAATTATCACATCACTGTGTGGGACATGCTCAAACCGAGCACGTGCTTATTTCGAGCAGTTCTTGCATTAATGTACACGAGGAAAAAACGTGTAGGTAGTTTCAACTAACAGCTGTAGCTGTCATAGACCACCAAGATCATCTTATAGAAGTCGATATTTTCTGTAAAACTGCACGCCAGGCAAAAGATTTTCTTCATTCAACGAAATTGAAATTCTGCATAATTTAACAACCTTCTTCTGAGCTCAAAAACAAAGCTACTCATTCACTCAATAGAGAAACAAATATTCTTGCTGGGTTAAACAATTTTTCGCTCAGTGTGGAACGAACGAAATAGAGATCTGAATTCATGTCGAAATCATCCTTTAAAAATGCATAACAATAGGACTAAAAAATATCTTTCGGCGACTAAGTATTACCATGAACTCGGCAAAAATTTATTTACAAACTTGGACTCCAATACTCAGTCTTACGTTGACGTTTATTATGGAAGTGCGTTAGTATTTCTTCAATGACTTCATGTCATAGAGCGGGTAATACTGCATGAAATAGAGCATAATTAGAAATGCATCAGAGATTCTATCGTCTTCTCGATAGAGACATTAACTATGAAAGTTAGCATGCACTAAAATCCGAGGGTGTACAACTTCAACTTTATTACTTGATTGCTTGATAAAAAACGCACGTAAAGTAAAGATCAGTAGATATCACTATCTACAACACGAACATAAATAAAGACTCACAAATTCGGAAAAATATGTGGCTATCGCCAGACATCAATTTATACTAATTTCACCCCAAACTTGGATTCTCGATTGACAATTCAACGAAATCCTCCATTACTGCGGCTCGTAAAAAGTTAATGTTCAGAATAAATTTGCAGATGAATCCGTGCATCAGCATCAGAATGAATGATGCATGATTCCATTAATTCCAAAATTGAAAACGACTCAAGTTACACGTCTTGGGTAGTACATATATTTTGCACATTAAGTGCAGATAATAAATGTCAATGGATGATTGATATCCCATACATTTTGATCAGAGTTAACAGTACATGAACTCAATGAAAATTAATAAATGTTCATCGTTGATGCATAATGTAAATTTTCGCAAGTAAAGCGCCAAATTTCCATCATAATTGCATTACTTGCAACCGGTACGACATTTCATAATAATTGAAGTGCGAAAGACCCGTTTCGCGTTGTATGTATACGTTAATGTATAATATCATACGAAGCGCCGAAAAAATGCTAACCATTTGAAAGCATCGAAAGCTACTATCAAGATAAGAAGCGAAAGATTTTAGTCGAAGCAACAGTGCAAATGTTAATAGCTTCCTACATTATCTCTTTTTGTTATGTATCTTAACGGTAGCTATAAAGATTTAGCTTGCGGATTAGCCGCTTCGAATCCAAACGCGGATTAGCAGCGCCGCGCCGTATCACTAGATATGTTCGATACGCGACTCGCATCAGTTCCGAACACACTCAAGGAATTCTCGCATTATCATGCATGCCTACCATAATTGCGAATCTATTTTTTCCGGAAGAATACAGAATGATACATATTTTCACCTCGAAATAAATTTCAGCTATGTATTCAAGCATCTTGGAAACCCGTGCATTCATGCGTGGATGATAAAAGAGCCAGTTAAAACATTCATGGAAATATCAAAACGGTAAAGTGTTTTCCTGCACTGATAACATAAACTTTGATAATAACGGTAAAATTAATATTCTTTGTCGTTCAAAATCGCGTGTAAACTACAAAAACCGCGTTATGGAAATATACGAATATTATTTTTAATGAGAAACAAATGATCGTGGAGAAATATAAATTGACGTTTAACTTATTTTACAATAATAATAGTAATAATAGCGATAATATAAACAGCTCTCATGTTCTTGACGCCCAACTGTAATGTTCCCCCTAAACGTTACATTACGTAACCGTCATGACACACGCAGTTTCCTTGCATGATTATTATTTTTGTAGGTACAGTCATCGCCTGGGGTTTTAAAGCCATCACTACCATTTACGCGTTGAAATTAATAACCTCAACGTGTTCTCGAAGCGGATGTTGCACAGGCTGCGAACCGCTATGTAAAAAGGAGAAATTTCTCCAACACGCGCGCGCGCGGCCGAGGCATAGCGTGTCGAGTGGCATAATCTCGCGCGAGTTGCAAATCGCTCGAATCCCGATGCACTGGCGATTCCTGCAACACCTTCGGCCGGGTTTTGCTTTTTGCGATTCGCTACGCGCGTTCCACACGCACATACACCGAACCCGTATTACGTACCGTCTGCTCGCCTATCGTCATTACTATTAACCGTCTATTGGCCTTATCTCCTCTCGTCTCGGATAAGCTACCGCTAAACTCTTCTTACTTTACGGCAGAAAATTGCCACGTCACGCAACGATACATTTTCCGATTATCAAGACTTCAATTCAATACTTTTTTCTGTCATTTTATGTGTTATTCCGAGACTTTAACGATATTTTTACTTTCGGCACATTGCATTTTTTTATCAAGTATGATTTTTGTTGCAGATCCAGATGGCGAAACAACAAAAGGATTTTCGTAACGAAGCTATTGGTAGTTTGGGCCTTAGTGGTCCTGTGGTGGCTGCTATTTGAATCCTACTGGCCTGCTAAGTCCCAAGTTACCTTCGGCACATTCTTCCTATCGTAATTGTTCGCAAGGTATTTTTATCTATACAAAACATATTCTAGATATTAAGAAATGAAACTGAGAAGACTGACGGTTTCGTTTGCACCAATTCAGATCAATTTGGAATCTGCATATAGAAAGAATAAAATCAATGCACTTTGAAGGTGTTGAAAAAGACCTCACTTTTTGCAGAAAACCAGTCATTTTATTTTTTCACGAAATTCTTTAGTCGCTTCGTTTCTGAAAGCCGTAAAGATGATTTAACATCGTTGCATTCAAAACGCTTTTTTATCCGCCTTATTCAAACTCAGAGAAATTCTGATGAATTTTACAACATATTATTACTTTCCGTCGAATTTGGGTGGACAGAAACTTTTGTCAAATAAAATTAAACGACGAAACGTCGTGAATTTATTAACGTCTTTTCTCTGAGTGTAACATTGTTGCATTCGAAACGCTTTTTTCGAATTCACTTCGATGGTATTTGAAGATTGTACGCTGCGAGTTAGAGCGAAGCATATCGCAAGTTGTTGCGATGCATATCGTAAAGAATACCGAAGCATAAAGGAATGACGCGCGAGCGTTCGTGAAAAATTTTAATTCTCAAATATTCATCGAATTTCACGTATCTAGTTTTCACATAGATTAATTTCAGCAACGCTTCGGCGATCAGAATTGAACCAAGTGTTACCAAACGATTCTTTCGGTTACCAAAATGAAACGGCTTTAAAAAAAATTACTTGACCTTCTCAATTAGAATGATCGAGAAAAATATAACCGCAAACTCATTGTTGCTTTCAAGAGTGATACAGAGCAAAGAAAATACGAAATAAGTGGTGAATGATTGCACGTTTCAAACGCGACAAGAAACATTTTCCGTACAAGCATTTTTGTATGACGTTCTCCTAGCGGGTGGTAATTGTGGCATGCCACAACTGGAACAGTCGAGAATTCAAAAGACGATGCAGGGAGTCTGGTGTCTGGGCAGCGTCGAAGGATAGTGCAAGAGGTCGCCCTGTAAGCGGTTCTTTCAGGCTCCGCTTTTTCCTGTTTCTCCGCGCTTACACGCGTTCCTACTTAGTTCAGCAATCTTGCTGACTCGGTGGCATGCTGCTACGATCAAAGTAAGATCGATTGTTTCAGGCTTCATCCCACCTTGAAATACTCGGAGACTGAATAATCGTTCACAAAATCACCGCGAAATTTTCAAACCTACGTTTATTATCCGTTAAATGTGATAAACATATAATGATTTTATGCATACCCTTTGGGGTTTTTGAAATACAATGCTATTCGAGTTAACTTTTTGAAAGTATTTTGCGGTGATTGTTAAAATCATGGATATACATATTTATTAAATTAAAGTATGGTTTAGAAAAACTCTTTAATGGAAAACATCGAGAATGCATTACGTAAAATTCCCGGCATCACTATGAGCAACGCGCATTAACTTGGAGTCTATCGAAAAACGCATAATTACAGGCAAAAGGGAAATATGTGGATATCTAATCGGAGCCCGCTATTTTATTCTCATGAAATAAATGAGCGCGGTTAATCTCAGAGGAATTGGCGAACAGAAAAGAAATATTATCTGCACTACGGAATTCTTGCGGTACTACTGAAGCGCGGGCTTTTATCGTCAAATAACGCGAATACTACTGCGTGAGCCGTCGGCCGTGAAATAGAAATACGTTTTATTTGCATGCCTTGGAGACGTGAAGGTTTTATCTCCTTCCTAGACGAACCATTATTTCTCTACAACTTCAAATTTTCGGCATTTTCACCGACGTCGCGGTACTTTTACTTGATTCAGGTATCTTTATCAATTCGAAAGAAAAATTGTCCATTGATTGGTCTAATTTACAGTTCAATAAATGTCTGATTACATCGTGTAATCAATTACACAATGTAATCAAGCATCACTCGAAACAACTCTGGATTGAATCAACCGTTATAAAATTGATCTAGATATAAACATGTGGTGTCTATAATTCATCTTGATTACGAAGCGATTCGAATTAATGACTTCTATCAGATGTTATTTCGAAAGTTGAAATAAATAAGGGAACGCGGGGACGAGATGGACGATCATACAATCGACATATGGCAAACTTTCCCGATTAATTCTTATCCGTCTTCAAAAATTGTTTCAAATATCACTTCGAGTTTGTATTATTTGTCAATTCAATAACAATTCAAACGTCCTATATTTCCACCGATTAACCAATTACTACGAATTTTATTCCGCAGCATGAGTAAACTTAAGGATACTATTAATTAAGTGCGTGCATAAAAGGTTCCAAGTTTATGCGGACCTTGATAAAAACTACATAAAGTTAAGAGAACAATTTCGCCCTGGCCGTCCCGACCGCGAAGCTCAACTTTTTTTCTTTCGTTACTAATTCAATCGATAAATTGACGCCCCCAAAAAAAGCATTACATGAAAATTGGTGCAATAACATCACCCGCATACCAATTCACGAATTCCAGGGCCGACGCAGGAACGTGATATACGAAGTATCCTCGTCATAAAGGTCGCCGAAGTAAAAGAAATAAAAATAAAGAAAATCGAACGAGCGGCAAAAATGAGAAGTGATTTAGAGAGTATGAGTTTTAATTTTACGAGCGGTAGCCGGTCCCTGGGCTCCTGCACTTTTGTACCATCGGAACCGACGAAGGACGCCGGGGCCGCTTCTTCTTCCTCTTTCCACTCGGCTTTTTGCTTCTCGATTTGCCCTCCAACAGAAGGTGTAGAGCGAGAATGCGGTAAGCGACGAATGAGCTTTTATATTTTTTGACAAGTACCTAAATGAGGCTCATCCATACGTGAACTCAACGAATCGTTTCAAGTTCGGTAAATGAACGGTCACGACCCGATAGATGAAAAATTCCTTCGACTCAATTCATTGAATCTATCTTCTTTCATTTCAAAGCATAAATAATCCGCAAGGCTTTCATCCTCTTAAGCCTAGAGGACAATTTATGAAATTTCCGAGTCCTTGCGCGCCATACCGTAATAACCGAGGCAAAGAAGCCTAAGGATAAAAACTGGTCTTGCTCAGAGGTAAGAAGACGCGGATCGTTAATCGTTGCACGCGTAGCATTAATCGTCAATGATTATTTAGGCTTCGGCCCCAAGAGGTTAGCGTCGAGAGAAACAATACCTGAATTGATAACCTCGAGGGACTGGTCGAGTCGAGCAAGACCCCGTCGCTAATTGCGCACGATATAATTAGGACTCGACGGTCGTTTGGGCGCCGGGACGCCGAGTGACATTACCAATCCTTGACAATGCAACAGCAGCAGCAGCAGCAGCAACGTTTTAATTTAATAAGTTTCCACGCACGAGGCCGCGGTTATGTGCCGCGCATATGTACCAGCTAAAACTATGTTACCTTCCTCGAAGCACTTGCCTCATGAGATACATTACGTCTGCTACTTTGGTGCACTCCAGGCTTTTTCCCCGACGATGAAATTCTAATCACTCGAATGTCAAGCGCGAGTAGGACGTTCCTTTGCGCTTTTTGTTCCCGAAGCGACGAGTAAGGAACAATTAAAATGGAATAATTCATTTTGGCGTAATGATTAGGAGGAAAAAGTAGCGATTTTCGAAATGACGACGGGCATGACGGGATAAGCGTTGCATGTCGATATGCAGTAAAAGTCGAGAAGAATGTTTGCCCTGACCATCCATCCAAGCGCACCGAGGGCAATTTCCCGTTTTTAGCCATTTATTAATCATTCGCCAATTAGAAGCGTATCTGTTAAACAGTGGGCGTGCTGTCACGGCTCGCCGTGAACGTGCGTGCAATCGATGCCCGATATACGTGCCGCTGCACGAACACGAGTTTGCGCGCGCGCTCGCGGGGACTAGCGCACGTCCCCTATTCTCAATCTCATTAAAGTTACAGCAAGAAAAAGCTCGGCGTTACCGGGAATTTCATTAGCTCCATTCAGACGCGCGAGTACCTACGCTGCACGAGATTCCATGCACGAGCTGTCTACGGTAAATTAATTCGTATGCGATTTGATACGGAGAGGATTTCGTTCGGATAAAATGCATCGTGCCCACTATGTTCAGGAAGTGTTGCAGCCTACCACTCGCGATCCTCCACTATTTCATTCGAATTATTTCTACCAGTCGCGACCGTAAAAATGACAATTACAACTTTCAGCGAAATGATGCTTTTACTTGAGTTTGTGTATTAAAAAATAATTGCTTTATATTGCCAATTTATCCGGAACGACAGCGCCAATATTGCTGGCATTTTTTTAAGTTGGTTTAATTAAATTTGGTTTACTTTAATTGAATAGAATTTTTGAAATTATGGAATAAAGGATTTTTGGATTAAAGCTGCATTGGAAATTATTGAATTACTTGGAAAATTGCCCAATGCATTAGTAAATGATTAGAAAATTTCAGGGATTGATTAAGTATAAAAATATAACGAAAATATAACGAAAACGCATTTTTATTTTTAATAATAACAGATCAATAAATTAATTGTTATGTTAAACTTTGTATCACAATTCAAACTGTGTGAATGACAAGTTACGTTTTGAACTATACTCACGAGTGCCATTGTGTGCCTCGGTCTGATTTATAATGAAATGTTTGGCGTGAAACAGTTTCTCGTGAAAACAACGAGGTTGTTTTCACGAGAAAAGCTCAGAAATGTTAATTACCAATTAATTATTAGTTGGATTGTTGGTTCAACTATTAAACAGCAGTCACGACAATCACTGCCAAAAATTTTTGATTACCGATCGTTTGTTGGAACATTAATTGAAACCGCGTTTTTGAATAATATTTTCATTAGTTCGTTAAATGAAATATTTTTCGAGTCTAGTTCATTATTTCGAAAAAAGATGATTTCTCAGGATTCCATCGAAAATGGTGTACTAATAACTGGCTGATAGAGTAATTCTTTCATAATTGTAATAGAAGCAAACGAAATTACGTTTTGTTGTACTTTTGAACATTTTAAAACCGCTAAAAGCAAGAGTGTTCGTAACTTTAAAAAGTGAATTTCAAGGCTTTCTTTTTTATAAAAAATCAAATTTTTTGTTCACTTTTCAAAAATTTTAAATTCTTTACACGATTGTATACATGATATGATGATAAAATCAATGTTTGACATGAAAAATACCATGGCCTTTTAAGTTATACAAATGTAACAAAGTCATAAATTGAAAGGGAGTAATTGATACAAAAAAGTTATCAATTTAAAGCACATTAATTGTTAATAAAAAATCACCAAATAATTGCAATTAAGAATAAAAATATAAAATTTTCAGAAAGTGATTAAAAAGCTGCAATCGCATGAATAGTACTGAGTTTTTTTATTATACGAAAACGTATTTACGGCTCATTTGCACATAAAAACGTTCTGCGTAACAATTATCACATGAAAATTTAGTTTAATTTGTTTCCTTATTGAAAGAATTAAAAATATGGACCTTCTTACTTTCGGCGGCAGTATAGATTTATTTCTAAAATTTTTAATAGTTGTGAAACACTGCTACGATAATAACTTTCATCGCTAGTGCAAAAAAGTAAAACTAGTTAGTTTGATTTCATATCGAAAGATATTTTATCCGAATTAAAAACAAATTATTAATGATCCAGTTGGAACAATTGTATCATATACAATTAATATTCATCCGATTAAGGCTGTCTATTTTATTAAAGCAAAGGAATGTTTTCCGATCGTATTATAATTAAATATCACTAAACCGGTTAGCGACTGTTGCGTGTTTAGATATTCTCAGAAAAATGGTATTGTTGATTTAAGGTTGAACTTCACAATACGCTACCATAAGAACTTTAAAATGTTGCTAAGAGAAAGTAACCTGAATATTTATTTTAAAAAATTCGATTTTTTG
Organism: Zelostemma sp. ZL-2020; assembly: GCA_022816865.1. Taxonomy (NCBI): domain Eukaryota; kingdom Metazoa; phylum Arthropoda; class Insecta; order Hymenoptera; family Platygastridae; genus Zelostemma; species Zelostemma sp. ZL-2020. The sequence continues at coordinate 2,071 of JABFQM010000245.1, read as the reverse complement.
ATAAAACGATTTCCTTAAATCAATAAAAATTTGGCATTCATTTGTAGAATTTTTAAAACAGTTCCTGTAATTGAGACTAGTCAGAATCTTCATTTAAAATCCAATTATATTGCTCAATCTAGCAGTATTTTACTCATTCGTTCTATAAATTGATAGGCGTAGTATTACAACGTTGAATTCTTTACGTTCCATTGTTTTTATGGAATAGCTAAAATTAGCTTAAAACTTTGCCATTTGATTTTTCCGAAACTGCAGAAATCCAAAATTCGAAACAATTCGAAAACCCCAACAAGAAATTTGAATATTTTAATCGAATTCATTCATCATAAACAGTAACGAGTTTCGATTATTAATTGAAAGAACAAAACATTATTATGAGTACATTAACAATTTTGGAAATAAGAAAACATTTGATTTTATTCATTTGAAAAAATTTGGTAAATTATGCAACATTCGAGTGAAAAAGTAGAGAAATGCACACTGAATCTTCCAGAGTCGAATTCTACTCTCCAGTTCACGTTGATTACTTTTAAAATGGACCCTTTCGAAGTAATTTTTTCGCTCTGTTCCACTCTAAATGCAGAGTGAAATTCAATGTCCGCGTACCCGATTTCACTCTAAAAACGACCTATTTGAGTGGAAACGAAACCTTTCACGTCAAGACATTACCTGTCTTAATATACGGTTAAGAAAGCATTTTCTCGACGCAAGAGAAAAGTTCTCGAGTCAAGATTGCCAAATGATCGAATTCAAGAATGTTCGTTTCTTGATTAAAAAAAACACTTCCAAGATACACCATCCTGGGAGTGAAATTACACTCCAAATGAGTGAAATCTCACTCCAAAACATGTAGCATGTGACAAAGTGTCGACACTGATGACCCATTCATATAACGAGAACAGAAAAATGCATTTGCATGAGGTCGTGGGATGTATACAGGTGAGTCGATTGCGGCGAAGTAACATTTCGCCAGTTAGATAGCCGGATAGAAATAGTATCGTAGAAGTGCAGATGAAGGTGTGCGTGTAACATGTATGAGCCGGCTAAATGTAATGTATGCACGTACTCGCGCGGCTGAATAGCCTTCGGTACGTACTTATGGGTATCGGGCAACGTGCGAGCGTGGCGAGGAACGAAGTTGTATCATTGTCCACGATGTAGCATCATGTGCTGCCGGGCACAGTAAATCTCGCACCACATAGAACTCGAAGAAATCATTACAGCAAGCTGCAGTATATCGTTGCTAATATAGCGCGCGCTGCCCTTAAACGCGACTCGCTAACGCTCAACTACGTAGGAACTGGCCAATACTGGTGGTAAGGTACCGTCCTATCCAGGGCCCGAGGTGTCCGGGCCCGGAGAAAACGGCGAAATCGTTGTAAATCTTCGATAATGGCGCTTCGAGTGGCAGCCAAGCTCGTTGCCCCGTCACTCCGTAATGTATACGTGATATACTGGTGACGCACTTGTGACACGTCAAAACTACATATTGTTTTTAAACGCAAACGACGCAATTGAAACACCACTAATTTTGTAATCAATCGGGTGTAACCTCCGGCTTCATTTTCAGATTTCGTGTCGGCCGATTCATCTCGCGGCGAACAATAAAAATCCAATTTTCTCATTAGCCTCGGTGTAAATGCACAGCGATGCAATTACCTTTCCTCGAATTTCGCAACGACACCTAGAGAGCAACAAGAATCTCGATCGCGAAATCAGTTGGAGCGCTTTTCAAGCGAAGGGGAACGATCCTAATCGGCATTAATCATCGACGAGCAATACACGGCCTCGCTGTATTGGAACGCAAATGACCCGAAATGGGAGCCCGCCGAAAGTGCAGAGTCATGCTTGGAACGATTGGTCGCGAGATCGCGTCTTATAATTAATCGGCAAACAATTGTCCAGTGTCCCGACGTAAGGCTCGACGGTAAAGATGGACTAAACATAAGCCGGCCGAAGATTCTAGAAAGTCTCGCACTCGACAACGTGCCCCGCAGGCTTACGGCTGTCGATCGGGTGTGTTTATTGTTATTATTTATTACGGCAATCCATTTGTTCCGCTGCTCGTTCA
>JABFQM010000244.1:0-43818 GCA_022816865.1 Zelostemma sp. ZL-2020 | reverse complement strand
TCCCGTTCTCTTCGATATAAGTAAAATCTGTTTAAACCAACAGATAGAAGACGCTTTTTCACGTACATTACATGTATGTAATCAGTATCGTAAAAAATAGACGAATAATTGTTCGATGAATTTTGAATGCACTCCAATATTTAAATATTTTCAGAAGACCCTAATGGAGCTTTAGAAAGTATGAGTTTGCTATCAATGAAATATAGGTACGAATGAAAGATTTTCGACAAAAAGTAAAATGAATCAATTTCTGGAAAAATTAATTCAAAGTGTTCAGAACTGTTAAAAAATACACGATGTAAATCTCAAAATGTGAAGAATTTCGTTCCTTCTGCGACTTATTATTTTAACTATTCCAAATTCCTTTTTTTTCAATTTTTTGCTGATTTAAATAACGTTTATTATTTGTTTCAGAAAATGGACAGAACCGACTCCTCTAAGTAAGACTAAGCCTGATTTCGCGTCGCAAAAAATTGACTACTTTCCCTACGACGATGGCTCGAGAAACAAAATATATTCGACGAATGTATAATTTGTTTCTCAAGTTATTAAGCCCTTCCTGTCAATGTTATTCGGAAATATTTTATTCATGAAATCTTCTGTTTTAATCTTTCCTGAAATAAAAGTTGTGATTGTATATGTTATATTTTATACATTACAATAAATTTTATCTCTGCCTTCTCGTCTGAAATGGACTTCCGGTTCGCATCTTATTACATTTTTATCTTTATGCTGTGATATTTTATCTATTAATTCTCAGAACCTTGAAAACTATCGGGGCTCTCGTTTAAAATATAAACAGTTGCTTATTCTAAAATTTAATAGTGTTCTAATAGTACATATTTTTCTTTGATCGACAAACTGTAGACGATATTTGGTATATGTTACAATAATTTATCAAGAGACTCGATCAAACAACTATTAAATGTGACAAAATTGCTGAAAATAAAAAACTGCATTGTTCCTAAGTCGTGATTCAAGCAACTTGAAATCGTGGTCAGTTGCCGTCGTGAGATTTGAAGTCGTGAGAGTCGAGTGTACAAACAAAACTTTCACACGTTTCACTTATATTTCTGAAAACCACGATTTCTGAATTAAGCCTTTACCGTGTTATTCAGCCCGTTTTCTCGTCATAACCTATGGCTTTTGTAAAAATGTTAATCGGACGAATGTGTCCTATAGCATTTACGAGAAACTTTCCATCCTCGTTACAAAATCACCCGTAAAAACAGCACTTGAAACAGCAGAAATGAAAAATATGCCTTTTTTCGTGGAGAGCTGTGAGCGAAATCTAACAACTGAAGAACTTACGTAAGATTTATCTGTTTTCAATCGTTCTCAATCGTATATTCCGCGCACAACTTTCACGTAGAACACAATTAATTCAAAATGTTATATTAATTTGCAAAAAATTGACGGATTCAACGTCTTTATTAGAGACTCATGTCAATCGTTTCGTCGATTTTGGGTACAGTACTGAGATTGTATTTTCAATCTTTTGGTATAATTCTAAAAATTGCTCTAGTAAATTCACCTTTCATTGAAAGTGTCGCGAAACGTCTCTCAAGTAAATTGGTCCTTACCGCAAAGTGGGTACAGTGTTCTGGAAGTAATACCTGGGAAATCTTGAGTGACATAATTTCTGTAAACTGCAGAAATGATTTTAATAATTTTCTGTAATGTGTATTTGAACGTTCACGTTTCTCGGGAGGCTGTCTTAAAAAGCTCGACAATGATGTTCAAATTTAAACACTCGCAACTTTGTATGATTTTCATTCATTTAAGAAAATAACAGTGATTACAAAGTATAGTTTCCGAAGAGTTATTTAGCGACTGCGCGAGGATGCAAATTCCAGTTTTTGGGCTCCGAATATCATTATCTACAAATAATATCCGGTTGGTTGTCACGCGAATCAACAAACGCGTTTGATAAAAAAATTGCTCAGAGCAAAAACACTTCTGACTACGTCATTTCGATTCTAATGAAAACAAAATTGAGTACGTGCTTAAATTCTCATGAAACGTGAGCATTTCTGATAAATAATGAGACAAACAAAAAAGTGTTCTCCAACCTCGACTGATGAATGCTTAAAAACTTGTACTTCAGCCACTCGCAGCCACGATGTACATGCAACACTGAATCCATAATACATAGGATAATGATACATTCTCGGTCGTGCATCGTCATGTACGCAACAGAGCTGTTATTGTTAGAAATTTAATTTTTTAACTTCGTTAATCGAGGTTAAGCATAATACAAAACGTATCGAATTCTGAAATGGCGTTTTTATGAGAATTCCCGTAGGTCTTGCGGTTTTCGTTTATCTTTTATTCGTTTAAAAGTAACAATTTACTTATGGCTTTACATATAACACTCAATAAGTCTGATGTTTGAAAATGTGTTCGAGTACCGCCGCTCAGGAAAATTGCCTTTCTTGAACACGGAAATTTCGAAACCTCATGAAAAAACCCGATCCCTAAAAATCTGTAGTTCTAAATAACAATTTATTCAGTAGAATGGCAAACTTTTTCTTGACTTTGCTTCCTTCAATTGCCTGTATGTTAATGACGTTCGTTGACGTGGAATCACAAACATCCAGTGAGTTGGTAATTATTTGTTCATATTTAAATACCAATTGATCGATATCAACGTAAGTGGGAGCCCTCGTTAATTACTCGTTAATTACCTAATGAGGAAGGCATCACTCAAAAACTTATCCACGCTCCACATAAATCAAAAACTTAACTTAATTCATATAATTAACCGAATCGGAAGAGAAAGGCTGTAAAAATTCAACACTGAATAATTTTAGCGTTAATGTTATTGTTGATTTATTTCCCCCAAATTTGAAATTTAGGAAATCGATTTAGATTGAAATTCAACGACCCGTCGCTGTGAGAGAGCTGACGTTTCTCACCTTTTCTTTTCCTCTGAGTCAACAAAACAGTTTTATTGTTGAGAATTTAATTTATTTTTCGAAGAAATGCATTTATTATTTGTAGTAAAAAATTGGGTGAATTTATAAAAACAATCGTTCCACGGAAGTAGTTATTTCGTAGCTGAACGTCGTCGGGCGCACGATTCGCGAATAAATGTCTCAATAGCTCAGAAAATTAATATAATTTTTTTATGTATCAATCCGGATCCAACGATATGTGTCAGAAATTGGCATTACTTTACTTTTTATTCTAAAACATGCATTTTCGTGGTGAATATTACGTGCTTGGGAATTCATTCCTCACACCTATCAAGTTTCATTTTCAATCTTGCATGAATAATGCATGTATTCAATTGATTTTTTTATAACACTGAACAGAGAAAAACCGGTATGAACGCGAATTTTTTAATTTATAAAATAACTCAATTAGGAAACATTCCCTACGATAAAATATTCCGGAACGTTGACTTTAATGTCTTTATTTTATTAATATCCAAAGTGTTTATAATAGTCGAATTTTCCACGATGTTAAACAATACGAAACGTTATTAAATGCATTTTTTATCGCGGCAAAGTATATTATTTATCGAGGCAAGCAATTATTTACAGATGTTCGAAAGGAGAAAAATTACTTTTTGAAATTGTTCTGCCGTTGCTCTTTTTTTAAGGATACTTAATTTTCTTACCTCCTTCAAAGTGCCTTTCTGTGATTTTTCTCGCTTCGCTGGCCTTTATTGACGTTTCTTTCCCAGCTACATTTCAAGCTCGAATAAACCACACAGCATGCATTTTATCGAAAGTGTGAGTTATAATTAAATGAGTAAAAAATTTGATTTATGCTTTCGATTGTTAGAAAGTAATCCAAAATAGTTGCGCAACGTTAAAGGATCTGTAATTTTTACTCAGGAAGTCGAAGTTGATCGAAAGGAAAACGTTGATCATGAAAGGTCTTTGATTGCCGAACCCAATGAAAATAATAATTATACAATGTACAAAGAATGTGAAAAGAAGCTCCGAAATATATTTGAGTTCTCGAATACATTTTTAAACCAGTTTTTGTTCATTCTAACTCGGTGATTAGCTAAAATGTAGGGGATTCTGCACCCAATACTTACATGCAAGTTTATCGTCAAAAACTAAGATTTTCATAAAGTAATATGATACAGTGAATAAAATAATGAAAAAATAATAATTTTTTCATCTTGAAACTACGGGTTAGAACGAAAAATTCAATGCGATCTGAATAGTAGGTTGGTGAGCAGTATTTCAGGACCCCGCAATTTCTATTTTAAGTCATGTTACGAAATAATTATCAACACTGTTAAAATACTGTATACATGATGTTTCCCGGAATAATTTTTGCTGTCTTTGCATCACTTACAAGTACAAGAATTAATTAAGGTACAACAGATCGAAATATTTTCTTGGCCGAATAAAATGTGTCGTGAATTACACCTCTGTAAGAGCATTTTTCTGAATGAACGTTTATTAAAGACTGACACGTGTGTTTTTGTTTTTGAAAGAAAACGTTTGGACTGCCAGACTGAAGCACATACTTATTTCCAATTTTTACAACACCCGATAATTTTACTTTGCATATAACATACGTTCCATTCGAAGTAATAAAACAGTTTTTAAAAGAAAAATATCCAATTGCCTGACGAGTTCGACGGATTACATGATGCCACAAGAATTCAGGAATAATTGTGTTGAAATGAGAAAGTGACTCCGAATCGGAATCGTAAAGCAATCCCAACAAAATGGTCCAAATTTTAAGAATCGAACAGTTTGTTTCAAATTCCGTTCTTTTGGTTACCGCACATTATGCGATCCACGCAAAATGTACAAAATGAAATTTTTTGAAGTTTCGTGTATCATTAACTTTTGGTTTTGACGCTCATTCGAAGATAATGATACCAATGTAAAACATGATCGTGTTCATATTCTCATTCACCATTGTGTCGCAGAACAGAATGATTATATAGAAACGCATCGTCATAAAACAGTTCATTAATGCAATGAATAAAATTTGATCCTCTCTGTTTAGAGCTTGTACTTACGAAGACGTTTGCAGAAAATATAGAGATACATTTTTTGCAATGAAAAAAAGGAATCTCACGTCCAACTGCTGTATTTGTTAAAAATTTTTTGATGTTTACTGAAAATGTAGATGTTTCTATACGAAGCGCCAGAAGGGTGAGACCCAACAAATTAATGATGTGAATATATAAATGCGAAATTAAATTCTTTTATACCATTCACACGGAAGATTTTTTTATCGCGACAATGTATCATGTCTATCCTTAACTTACCGTAAAATACATCTTTCGCACTATTTTATGACGCGTAATAAAGTAATTATTAAAAATTATGTTTGCAAATCCGAAAAAAAACAGAAATTCGCCAACTGGAAGAAAATGAATTTTACAAGATGCGTAATTATGAAATGTGTATTATTTACTTTGCGTAATTAGGTTTGTGGCTTTTCATATGGAATCATATGCAAAGAGTTTACTTTTCATTATTTGCTTATTAAATAATAATGTCGAATGTGAACCTTGTATTCTTAATCAGAGGTGGCTGTGAAAATTTGTTAAACCAATGAAAAATGTTCGCAACTTTTGCAACTTTTCTTAGTTATATTATCATTTATTGTATTCTTCCTATCGTAGATTGGATACTGAACCAAAAATTTGAAAAAAACGTTAATCTGCGAAATTGCGCTGGTTCTTATAATTTCATTTTTACTAAGTTGCAAAAATGTTCGTTTGCTTATTACTGTTTTCCGTCGTTTAGCTACAATAGGAATTAGATGTTGCTAATGTCTTGGAAGTTGTTGAATAAAGACATTTTATGTGAACCAGAAAATTAGTTCATAATCCTTATGATTAGTACAAACTCAATCTCTTATGATTTACGTAATTTTATAGTGTTTTAATGGAACATGTTTTTCTGGAAAAAGTAAGTTTGTTGAAACGATAATGGGGCAGTCTCACTCTGAAAAATACTGTGTTTTTTGGACGTCAATTTCAACAAGTATATGATTTTATAAAATTAAACCTTAAATCTATATGGTACATCAAATGTATCGATTCAATTCTTTTATATTTTCAAACGACTGTTCCAACAGTTTTTCTCTTTCCGACTGAGTAGTATAAAATTTATAACTAGAAATATTAATGTACGATAATGAAGTATTAATAAAAATAATTTAAAATCACTCGACTAAAAGCCTTTATTTTATATGTTCCAACACGCGTTAATTCATAAAACTTGTTTCTAATCTTTAGAAATATTTGCGTAATAACTGCGTACAATACGAATACAAAAAAATATAATTGGTGTATTAAAAAATTTTTCAGAGGTTTGTATTTCCGAAAGAAATAAATCAAAAGTGAGTGAAATTTATAACGCGACGGATAAATTTTCCGTCGCATATCTTCAAAACGTCGGAATATGAACACGAGAATAATAAATCAAATCAAATCAACCCATTACATTCCATACACTTTTCAGGAAACATTTTCGGGAACAAACGATTTGCCCGATATAGTAAAAAATTTGCGGTCAAGCGCAAAAGCCGGTTATTTAAAGAAGAAAGCAATGAAGATCGATTTGTAAAATATAATTCCAACAACTCAAAATTCATATCACAATAGTTGCAGTAATTTATTGGGATAAATTACTTGCAATTCTTTAATCTGCTTAAAAAATAAAGGTTAGTGTAGGTATCAAATTCCATACATCAGCTTGTTCTAAACGCCATATTCCATATCGTTTTACACTTCTGTTACTTGTTCTTTTTCAAACTATCATAAAAAATCAATTAACAAGTAAAAATAATACGAAGAAAGTACATCGTGCTCATGAGGCTCAACTTTCTCCGGAAAATTTCTCAAAGTGACAGAATTTGCGAGTAAGTGTTTGTGGCGGTAAAGAAAAAAATGATTAATTCATCTCATTATAGAAAGTAGAAGAACAGTATATAGATTTTGTAGGGTCCAAAGTAGTGCCGGCGCCAACCGACCTCTTTTTTCGGCATTCATCTTCCGTGATTTCAGCGCTCTACGGCGCTTCAAATGATACTTTGAAGATTCATCTTCGAGCTTAAGGTCGCTTAGGTTCATTAGTCAATGGGCTAAATGTTAGTAACCCAACTTTATTGAATGAGCTGTGAACGCGCTAAGCAGCAGCTCCGAGTGCTGCTGTATATATTTGACTTGAAAGGTCCCACGGTGAACGCTTTCCATGATGACGCGTTTGGCATATCGATGAATTTCAGTAGCTTTGAATGATGTTGCAAAATTTTCATCCCTCTCACGAGCCCGCTCAAGTGTCTAAAGTCATGCTGCGGTTGAAGTGCAATTTTACGTCCTTAATTGGCCATTTAAAATTCGATTAATTACAAGGAATGATCCAAGATCGTAAAATTAATAAGTGACTTTGTTAAGTATCGTTTTTTGCTTCCTTTTTTATCTAAAACCACTGTTGTCCTAGTTTTTTTATAGAAAGCATAAACCTGATGAACGGAACTTTTGATTGTAGAATCGATTTTTTGCGACGACAATTACTGAACATCCGGATTTCTAATTTTTACACAGACGCTTTTGACGACAGAACGGAATCAACGCTTTGCTATTGAAAAAGTTTCAGAATGTTATATTAGGAATTGAAATCTGGTTATTATGATTTCTTGGCGCCGATTTCCGGCGTCGGATTCCGGTATCGCAAGAAACGTCGGAGTTTGAAGTGAAAAATGATGTTCGCTATTTTTTTTCGAATGTTATTCTTTGTAGAACATACTACAGCACATGAGGGATGTCATAAAAATGTCATTCACCCAGTGGAAAAAAGACAAAACAATCAACGCGTACGCGATTTCACTATACGTTACCGAACATGTAAATGTCATTTCACACCTAACATTTCCGAGAAAAAATTTGTATGCAAAAATGAAAATGCGAAGTAACATGAACGAAACATTCATTGACAGCTTTTCCACTGATACTTCCCTCTAATTACCAGTTGAAGTAGCAAAAGTAATTACACGCGTTATTCGCATTTACTAATTATTCGTCTCCGCGTATGTTCACAAATCTAAATTCAGAAAATAACGATGAAAATATTCTTTAAGAAAAATATTTTGTCGTCGAATACAATGTACAGATTTACACTTTTCAGTTTTTTTACGACTGCAAATTTGAATGATTTATCCGGCAGTTAACATAATGTCAAAATACGTTATTAATGTTCAATTAGAATACAAAAAACTTTACTTATTAGAATATTTTGGAATAAAAAAGCAAAACTTATAAAGCAATTTTACGAAAAAAAAACGTTTTTGTGTTTCGCTTTTCACATAAATTTGTTGAAAAGTTTTGCTTAATAAACTTGGAAATATTCTATCAGGTAGATAAAATGCCAATTTTCAAAAATGTGGAAATGAAAATGAAAATGTTTTTATCGACGGAAATGTCTTTCGAGGTTACATTAACCTTCAGTTTTCTCTTAATAGAATGTTGTATATTGGTATCTGATTTCTTAACAGTATACGAATGAAAATACTCGTTATAAATCAAACAAAAAATGTTTAATAAAGTACCTGAGTTTCCGCACACGTCCAACCTATGATTCAGTAGAAGTTTTATGGAATATCTATTAATTTAGGCTATAAAAAGAATTGCATATCACGACTGTACTCTGTTATGAAAAAAATTGTTTTGTTTTCCATCTTGAACTTTAATTAACATTTGATACACTTGAAAATTATCTGAAAAATTGTATGGTGAAACTCAAAGTTTATCAAATAATCTAATAACGATCTGTGTAATAATTCCACAAATTATTACAGTAATCTTATTATTTTTCTTTGCAGAGCACAATTATAAGTTGTTCCAATGATCTCGGCGCGGAAGATCAATCTACACGCAATATCAAATAAGTAGGAATAAAAGTGAATGAAAATTCGCGTCTCAAGTAAAAATTATGAGAAATTTAATGTGTCCGTAAAGAACATCTTCAGAATCCAAAATTCCAATCGGAACAAGGTAAAGCTTATATGCGCAAAAATAATAATTTATGTTCATTCACATGCAGTATGCATTTGGGTCAAGAATACGATTATCTTTCCTTTTCTCAAAGAAGACACAATTCTATAATAAGCGGCACATTTTTGCGGTGTTTTAATTTACTTCTTACTGAAATACCTGAAAGGTGCATCAAGCGGTGCTGCCGCATTGCACATGAATAGTTGCCACTTTTCTTCGAAGAATTCATTGTTACGTATTCCAAAATACTTTTCGTGCATTTTTTCGAAATTGCTCTCACTCGAAAGCAGCGCAATGAACGTTTTTATGTCAATTCCAACGATTTTAAAATTAGATGTAGTTTAAATTTATCATTCTTAATACAAGCTTATTGAAAGATCCTAATTATAAATGAAAAAATTGCTGAGGAAATAATATGCGGTTTTTTATACCGTTTCTTTTTATCAGCTGCCAACATCAGAAATGAAATATGAATACATTTAATCACACCGGAAAATGATTGAACGAATATATTACGTCGCGCTTATAAATCACGACACATTTTTCACCGCTTACAATATCGCTGAATGATCTCTTTCAGATATCGTCTGTAGTCGGAAATTTGTTGTCGTATATACAACGGGGATGAGATATCCAACGTGATATCGAACGATAACAGTATGATGTCGTGGCAATTAAGCCTCACACTGGAAATGAAATATAAGAGCACGTAATTGTGGTGTTAAATGTCACAGTATAATACCACACCATAGATAGGGTATACTTAACCATAAAACTCTTTTATGTCTTACTGAGTTGGGAGTATTTTCATGTAAAAATAATCAACTCTTACTGCCAGGCAATAATTAAACACAATGGAAACATTGAAAATTGGATGTGACGTTACATCGATAACAAATAAATATTTGCCCGAGTCCCATGAAAAATTTGCAGTTCAATTTAAAATTCTCGTAATGCAAAATGAAACCGCAATTTACGCCATTCGCAGCTTTGGTATATTTATATCAATATTGAGAATTTGACTGTGCGCGTGCGTCTATTCCGACCTATGCGAGTGAGTACTATTATACACGCGAGAACATTTATTCGCAACGCGAATTTGTCGGGTGAACGATAAAATGTATGAATCTCCATTCGCGCGAAAATAATTCCCGTGACTTTGTTACCCAGTGTAATTTTGAGAAATGGTAGCAGCTTTGCAATAATAAAAACATCGTATCAAAATTTGTTTTACAACTGTCAACTTGAATGATCGATAAGTTATGGACAGAAGCTCTTCCACAGTTGGGATAATTTTAGTATGGTTAATCGTGCCCACATCAGAATCCGGTGTTATGCCTCTCCGAAACTTGAATAGATTCATATCAGGTTCCCACATCATTTGCCCGCTACACACTCTATCGAAACAGTTTCATGAGCTTCCGATATTGATTCTGTTAGGACTAAATAAAGGAACAAATAACCACGTTGGAATAATATTATCAAAAAATCCCATTTCCAAGGTTTCAAAAAGAACCCGACCAATACCAACACAAAAAACTCTGATTCCAAGATAGTTTGAAATGGCTTCAAGGATTCTTAGAAACCCTTCGAGGACTATAACACGCAAGCACACTTCACTCTGTATGACGACATTACAAGTAACTTATATAAGCAAAAAACCAGAGATCGAGGGATACTGTATAGTTTATGGACCTACAGCACAAATTGAGCAACGAATGCACGTTATTCATAAACTTCCAATCATTCCTGATCTAGCGTATAAAGAAACAATCATTCTTCATTTCCAGCAGTTCACGATTAAATACGATTACGTACTATTAAACTCGACTCGTGCCAATTTCCAGATTTACGATATCTTACAATACCTGGGAGAGGGGAAAATGTATTGCGACAAGAAATGTTCGATCTGCGGGACATGAAATGTTGTCAAATCAATGCATACAGTTTCGCTATTGCTTTTGGTCTACGGGTAGTTGAACTTGAGAGTCCCTGAATAATCATTGAAAATGAAGTCCAAGCGGGAAAATAATCGATTTCAGAAGTGACGTGGAGTCGCACATGAATGACAACGGCGGATGACGAGATGTGACGTGATTCAACGTGACATCTCCCGGTGGTCGATGAGTACGCTATGCCTCTCTCCGTATATATGATGTATATGGTGTGTGCGGGCATGGGGGCGGAGCGGAGACAGATGGGCGTGCGGAGGATCCCTTTGAAGGCTGCCGCGCGCGGCGCCAGTATCTAACCCGATGTTCTTCTTTTACCTTTGCTTCTCTATGCGAGATCTCGAGGAGAGACTCGGTTACATGGACTCGAAAGCCCGTCGTAGACACTTTTCTTGTACGGTGCTGCCTACAGACCGGAGGCAGGCAGGCAGGCAAAGGCAAAAGCAGAACAAGAACGCGATGCTGCGTGTGAGTGAGCGCGTGTGTACGTAATACATGCGTTCGGAGAAGACGGAAGATGAAGAGACGGATGGACGGATAGAAGAAGAAGAGCTGGAGGCTACGTCTCCCTACCGAGAAGCAAGGAGTTGGCAAAGCGGCGAGGAATGTCCCGCGAGGCTCGCATGTCCCGGATTTCAGGATCGACTCCTCACCACCTCCGGCATGTCTTATCCTCGTTCTCCTCGAAAACCACCGAGGGTAGGAGTCAAACGCGCTAGGATCAGTCGTTGATCACGCAAACTGCCAGACCGGCATTGGTTGCCGGCTCTCGCACGGAAACACACGCTCTCCGCAACATCACTTATGAAAAGAGACACGCAACCTAACTCGATCTCTCCGCTCTTTTATCAAGAATTTCGTATCATACCATCTGCCGATCCTCGTATTTTTTTATTAACAACACATCCCGAACTTATTAAATGTATAAAAACTTTTCCACGTCACTCGATATCGCATCAAAATCCAACATAATGAAATGCGTTATTAAGCCTTCACTGCAGGTTGCATGGCGAGAGAAATGTTACACTAGAAAAAGACATTTTTATATTGAACATAATATATATCGAGCGGGCAAAGATGCTAAAACCAATGGCGGACTGTGAAGAATGCGCAATAAATTTCCGAGAAAATATATAGAGTACACGTCATCTCGGAACCTAAGATCATAAAAGATCTATGTTTCGGACGAGCAACGCCTGTTGATCAATTTTTATCAAGGCCGTTTGAAAATCAAAGGGCTGTTGTCCGAATGATTAATAGGCATTCTTTTCTGATCGTATCTCCGGTACTTCTTGATCTCACTTTGGGTAACGCTGAATTGCCGAGCGGTCGGAAGAAGAATCGTCGTCGTCGCGTGGCGTGTCGGCCAAATCGGCCGAGAGGAGCTCAAAAATGTTTCTAAAACCAATGCGATTAGAGAGAAGATGATCGTACAATAAACCAAAAGCCAGCTAACGAGCAGAGAGTCGAACGGTCTGAATGGGTTTAGCACCCAATAAAAATGTGTAAATATTTGATGCAAAAAATGAGTCTTCCTAAGATCTACTGCACGCAGAGGGTACCGAATAAGAAGAATCAGTGGAGCGAGGCCAAAGGGAACGGATGCCCTGGGCGGTCGACCTTTGTAGTCCGGAGCTAGCCTCGTTTGTGAAACAAGCCGACAGGTACGCCGAAGACAAAGACCGGTCGTGGCTTAGGCACGGGTATTTAGGGAGTCTGTTATAATTGCTTCCGAGGTTTCGGCCTGGTGATACTGCCTCGGCCTCCGTCGACCTTTCATTCGTCTCTTCTTTCCGCCCGTTATCGCTCAAGATGTATCGTTCAGAGATGTAAATATGCGCTAAAACTTCGTGTGCCACTCGAAGAAATCTTCGATGCACCGATTTCATATAGCACACTCCAGAAATCACGCCGAGAACTATTGGCAATAAAGATAGGCCAATTAAACGAATGATGAAGATTTCGAAGAAAATCGTTGCGAATAAGGACGAGCGAAGGATTTTTATTATTGGATAAACAGACTATGACGACTTAATCGGTTTTCATAAAACTGATATGTACTTTTCATTAGGATGCGAACATAAAAATTATGCACATGAACAGTGAATCATATGTACCTTTATATAACACTCCGGTCTTAAGAGATAAATTCTTTAATTTCGTTGTCATTGAAGAACCGTGCCAATCAGGGAAGGTTGCATCGTAATTATCTGCTGCGGACAAAAAATTCTTCTCATTTTTTCCGAGAGAACAGCGGTATAAACTATGTAGCTGTGTAAACTGTACAATTGCATGTTTTGCAATTGTTCAATTGCGTTTACTGAATCAAAACGTTACGGTGGAAAAAAAGTTGAATTGAGTTTTGAACATGCTATAAATTTGAGGCAGGATACAAAGGTGTAATAAATAAGTTTCTGGATATTCGGAAATTCGTTGTGGTCACCAATAGGGTTCTTACAAATTATAGAGATAGAGGCTAGTCTTTCTCAAGGCGATAGAAGTATGGCCTATTTCCATAGTTTCATCACAAACTGAACCTTTCCCGAAACTCCAAACCCTTTTCCTGCTCAGGCGCCAAGCGTCGTGTTTTGTGTTTCCTAGATTTGTAACGCATCACCTGCCTATGTATCTTTAGAAAGTATAGCAATATTTAAGAAACAGCCTCAAGGAAATTGTGTGGCTGTCTCACCCTTTACTTTTTTTCATCGAAGAATTACGTCGATATCGAATCAATTCCGAATGAAAAAATCTCATTCCACGCTCAGAAAAAAATAGGATTGAAGTAAAAATCCCAGTAATAAACGTGCCAGGCGGAAATTCGAATTTCTATCCTGAAGTAACAGAAATATTTTGTATTATGAAAATTCGTTATTATAAAGATAAATAACGTTCAATAATTTAATATTAAAATGCTTTCAAAAATGTCCTCTTGAGGCAAACAAAATCTTCTTGCATGATGCAGATTTCCAGTTCGACTTGCGAAAAGCAGAATATTTTCGCAGAAAACTGAAACTCGCTTCCGGAATTGGAATTTCTATTCAAATGAATGGTTTCCGTGCAGCAGGTCAGAATTTAGCCGTGAGCGAATAATTTCAAAGAGTGTATTCATATCAAAATAGCATGATGCAGCGTTCAACATATTATTCTTTACATTCAAATTTGAATTTCAATCTGACTAGAAGAGGTTACGTACCCGTGGGGCGCACCACCGCATATAAATGTGTGTGAGAGCTAGAAACTGAATTTTTGCGTTAGAATAAAAGCATAAGCTAGACAGCATTACGCATGTCATAAGTTTTTTGATAATGGGACTGTGTAACTCCTCTGCATAAAATAATAAAAATAGTTTTGAAATACTCACGAGAATCAAAATGGCACGGACTAAATTTGCTAATACTCAGCAAACGTTTTATTCCATCACGTTTTTTAGTTATTAAATGCATGTTTAGTGACGTTAAAGGCTTTTTATTACAGTTCAACAAATGAATTCGACGGTTCCTTGAACACAAATTTGACAGTTAAAATCCAAGAAAATCATCCTTATCTCAACTTTGATCTTTATTCGCAAATCTAAATGAATTATTGTGATTCGAACCATCTTACTGAGATTTGAAGAATCTAAACATTATGAATAGAGAATCACTTCGATACGATTGCGATTTTGGAAACGCCAAAATCTTTTTGATCTTCCATGACAACGGTGTTCTGGCTTTTTTTGCTTTCTCGGTTTCCCGGTCCTGATTTTTTTATTTTCGCTCCTTTTGTTTCCTACGCTCTCTTAAAAATACCCGTGAAAAACTGAACTAAACGAACGTGCATCTGTAAAGTGTCACAACCAAGGAATAATACAAGCATGTAGAATAAAAGTTTCCAAAGACAGCGAGTAAATGATTTTGAATGAACATTCACATTCGATTTCAGCATGCAATTTTCTACAAGCTAGTATTTTTTTTCAATAACAAAAATGTGTGCTAGATAGACAAAATCCACTGGAAAGAAGATGTGAATTGTATTTTTATTTCGGTAAGAAATAACTTCTGAAAATTTTCACTCAAGCCGTTTATGCATCACAATCATCGAACGTTTCCATTATTTTTTGAAATTTTCTGTAATTAATCCCTCAAAGATATTTAGACTGTCGCAACCACGGACTGTCAAAACCAAGGGCTCTCTCCCCTATTGTTATGCGTACAAAAGCAGAAATGTAAATGCAAGGAACGAAACATTTACCACTCTCACCTCGCAATTGCACATGCGTGCAAATCTGATTTTTGCCGTGATATTCATACGCAGCGAGTCTCATTTCCATTACTCAGAAATGAGTTCCTGGGAATGTATATGGACGCAAATGAATATCATAACAAAAAGTTAAATATTCATCCACCCACATCCGCAATTTTTCTCAAACATTTAATGAGCTTGTAACACGTCACATTTTTTATCTCGCCCACCAAGCCGGTAAAAAGCATAAAAAGATCCGAATTCGCCGAGAAATCTCAAGAAATTAAACCCCGTAAATCGACTGATTGACTGATAACTTAAATCAATCACTAAATTTCAGTCGCATTTGTGAGGAAGTTGTTCCAACACCTTTCGACCGGTTCGAGTGTCCGCGTCCCCACCTTCCGATGCACAAAAGTTGCAAGTCATCGTGGAATAATTAATAACTTCCAAGTCCCACAGTAGAACAGTTCGCGCCTAACGATAAGTTAACTAAACGCCACACTAATTTCGTTTAATGCAGGGCGTCTCCTTGTCTCGTGCTCATTCGCCACGGGGAGTCTCTCGGCGAGTATTTCCTTTTTCGCCTCCTTAAATTAATATTCGACTACCTCTTTTTTCCAATAACGCACTCTACCGAAAGACTAGTGGGTTAATTAAATCTATCGTCGCTGAGGAATAAAGGTGACTCTTTATTCATTCTGGGCGGTAGGAATAAAGATACCGACGCGTAGCTCGATGGGAAAAAGTAATGACAAACCGTTTCATTCGCCACGGATATGAAAATAATTAGATGGCCTCGTTAATGTCCCATTCCACCGATTTAGATGCGGCATAAATTTCGGATGATTTTACAAACGAAACCTACATCGAATGGGAACATTATTGCCAATTTATATACAAAGTTTGTGGAGTTTTATTAATATGATGCTAATGAATAACTAATGTATTCATAATCATTAAAATTTGAGTTAAGCAAAGAAATAAAATGTTTGACGAAATAATATTCGGACCGAGAATTAAAAAAGCCTTTGATTTTCGGAATCAAAGCAAACGCTTCGTTTTTCCGGCTTTTCAAAAGAGCATTAATTCACATTGTTCGCTCGTTTAGTCTAATGTAAGAATTAGATGAGTAAGAGTCATTGTACCGGATATTTCGTGTAGCTCCCATGCCTAAGTCGAATGTTGTCTTTTTTCGATTTTAAGAGGGAGCCGCGTAGCCTACCGTCATTACCCGGCATGACAAGGCGCTCTATTCCTTTCTCTGCATCTTTTAGAATTCTTTCTCATGTATTTTTTCGACGCATTGAACTCTACCAACTTTTTCATCCAAAGATTATTAGTAGTTTATTAACTCAAACTCGTGAGTTTGTCGCTTATAGAAATGACGAGTTTTGCTAATTTTGTCACGGGTTTTTTTCCACAAATGTTAAGTAACATTCGAGGAGCAACAAATATTTTATTGATCGTTCACACGTGGAGTGGTTCAAAGAGAGAATGCATCGCATTGCATGCCACAAATTGGTTCAAATATTTACACAATTGACATGATAACCACATTACGTGATTATGTACGGTAGTTACGCGCGATCCCACTGCTTGCCCCATCCAAACTCGTGCCTCTTGTATTCATATCCTTCTCTTCCTCGTCCTCTTGCTACATAAACGACAAATCAGGGTTATTAAACGATTGTCCGTCAAGTGTATGTTCATTTGCACACGAACAGCGGAAATAAACATTATCTATAAACGCATCTTGTAAATATACAGGAGCTCGATGTAAAAGTTTAGAATGCACACCGAAGAAAATCGTGCTTTGCTACTAAAATCAAATAAGTTACAAAAATGCTAAAACTACCAGAGTAAGGATTCTGGCAGCACAAAAAAACGTTTATAAAATATCAAGTTTCTACTCTAGAAGACAGTTGTATTAATTTTTTCACAAATCAATCAGATAAACCAACCAAATTTGCAAACATTTTTATTGTCCCGGAATTCAATTATTCACCTGCAATGAATTTAATAACAGCATTTTTGGACAAGAAAAAATTGTTTCATTGATTTACATGAAAATTCACGAGCATTCATGGCGCGATGCTCGTGACTCGTCGAGGTTCAACTCGTGGTTCGGTCAGTCGATCATGAGCATAAACGAGTCATGCCCATGCTATGCCAAGTTTTCCTCGTCAAATTTGGTTTTGTATTTCTCGGCGAGCGCCAAATAAACGCAGGGTAATTAGCTTTTTCCAAATATCAATCGTGTCATTACGCCGCGTTAGGTAAAAACCAACCGTCGAAATGTTAAATTGAAGAAACGAAGATGTTGAAATGATGAACATGTTGCATAGATATCGCACATATATGTTGTCATTTTACATAAGGCTTGGCTAAACGAGCCAGAATACTTCTACGGACCGTGTTCCTTTGATAAGAGAAGTTCATTCCAAAATCCTTTGACTTGCGCTAAAAAGTCGCCTACCACAGCGATCCAACGAACCACGAGTAATAGCCAACCTCGCTCGGGTTCGATGTTACTCGCAGTGGCTTGGCGAGCTGCTACGTGCCGTGTAACGCTGCCTTAACATTGCATTATTTCTTTTTCTCTACATACAGCATATGTCTATACATCCATTTTTCCCATAACTTTACCCTACCGCCCTAATAATATATCAATAGGTACATGAAACATTTTTTGTAAGTAGAAAAGCGTGTAATTTATAGATTCAATTAGACCCCATTTCTTTAGGAAGATATTAATTTATTTATAAATTGATTCCTTGGAGTTGGAACTTGACATTCGGCATATAATCTATGTACCGCATGATTCGATGTTTTAACAATTTGTTTTATTACATAATGTCAACTGTTTATATAACCTCAATTATCTTATCACAATAATTGTTGCGAAATGCAAATCATGATTCGAATTTTCTTGATTTCACCTGAGGAAATAATCATTTGATTTAACCATGAACATTTTAGTTGGAGTGTGCTGTGAACAGCGGATTTTTAAACGTGATACTCCTATTTAAAAAATCTAAATGAAAGCAAAAAAACAAAGACTTATAGTGCCTCGAAGTAACGTTCGATGATTCTACAACGTTTTTTTGTCGCAAACAATGTTATTAAAAAACCACAAAGCGGTCACACTGTTCCCTCGAGTTTTTGTTGGAATCGTAACTACATACAAGTACGAATAGAACGCAGTCTACCGGAAACCATGCCAATGCAATAGCACAAAACAGCGACCTAAAAAACGTTCTGTTTTTAGAGAGATAAATCCGCAAGGCGTAATCGACTGATTCGCACTTAGACGCCTTACGTCTAAAACCCGAGAGGTACAGTTACATCGCGATCCGTTATATAATTTTGGCAAACGCAATGCGGCAAACACCTCACTGGTTCTTCAGAAACACGTTACGTGCGGTTTCCGTAAATTACTACGTGCACCCTGATACTGAGCGAACCTGCGATACGTGCTGATTCTTCTCCAGTTTACATGCAGACTTTTCCCCGAAGTTGTGAAATTGCAAGGTACTCCGGTGCAGTGAAAAGGATACCGTATTTTATAGCGAATAAACGAGAAATCAAAACAATCGGGGATTTGACAGAGAAATTACAAGTATCACGGGTCGTCGGCGATATGTATTAATGATAAAAAGAATTTTCATACACTTTTGACACGTTTCAGTTATACGAATCTGGTATTAAGTGTACGGGAACACATGGTTCCATCACAAAAGGAAACACTTGTTCTTTCTTTCCTGTACGAACAGTACGGGAATATTGAAAAAAATACCGGCACGATTGAAAGCGGCTATTTTTTTTGTTCCCATGCATTCAGATTCGATTTTCGGCGGAGCGTTTAATTTTCGCATTGTTCGTTTTGTTTCGTAGCAATAAATAATGACCGGAAAAAATAAAATGTCGATTAAAAATCGGTTTTGCTTTTATTTGCCGAGAGGGTGATGCAGGGGTGAAAATTACGTCGTGGAAGAGATTGGATACCTTCCAGAGCCAAAAGTTCAGAGGATTACAATGTCGGAATACCCTACCCTTAATTACGGGTGAAGTATCGCTGGCGAGAATATCCTGGCGATACTTCGCGATACTACCAATATGGTATAAGTATGGCATGTGGACGACGGTCCCACACTCGGTATGAACAATATTTCTTGTACCCCAGACTTTTTTCTTCTTGTTCTTTTTACTTATAAAAAACTTCACATTTTTATACGCCAAGTAAAATTATTTCCGCGATAAATTCGATCCAATTTTTAATCTAAAGGGTTCAAAAGTTTAACAGTTTATTCGAAATTCTTTGTTGTTGGAAAATAACAAAGATATCTCTTTAAAGCCAAGAAATATCCAGAAAAGTTTTGATTCACGACGTTCGGATTCATTATTATATTCATCAATGTTTTTCGAGAAGAAACATAATTTTTCTAAAACTGAAGAATTCCAATTTCTCATATAATAATCAACTTCAAAGCAGAAATAACGTGCACCTAAAAACGATGTTCCGTGGTAAAACATGATTATACGATCGCATTATACGTTCTTTTATGGACCAACTTATACAGTTTAATGACTTTTTATTATTAATGTGAAGTAGGTATTAATATAGACACCCAAGAAAAAGTGTTTTCTATAATCACTATCTTTCCTGTCGAGTTCATCTCGAGGTTAAAAAAATGTCGCAGATTTTTGAAACGTGAAGACAAAGTATAATTATTATCAATGTACGCCGTGCTGAACAAGTTTTTTTTTCAGAGCGTTTTACCACGTATAATTAGTTTAATACATTATTATACACAGCATTAGTTTTCAATGTAGATAAAGATGTAGTTTCTAAACGAAATTTTCAAATTTTACGAACATGAAATTGAGTAGAGAAAGATAAATAGTTCTTCAACAATTCGAGATGTTCATTGCACATTTTTCCTTTTTGGTAAATAAACTGAATAAACATAGATTTGATATCAACATTTTCCACTGTTTTTACATGACAATTTTCCAGCATTGCCTCTTTACTACAAAGTTCGAATGAATAAATCAAGACAAATTCAATTGCGTTCTATTTTTCAACTTTTCAGTCCCTCAAATCTCCTTGAAAATAACTATTTATTTACAATTACAAATGATTAATCGGACGGAATTCCTAATGCCGAATGTTGACGAAAAAGTGATGTAAAATGGAATACTGATATGGATAAAGATTCTCTACGAGCATTTTCATAGTTGATACCATGTATCGATGTATAAAATGTCCGATCAGTCTCAGAAGTCTCAGAATCACACGATTTGGCGAACAATGAGCACCATCTATCGAGACAAATATTAACTTCACTTCAGTGCCAAGAGTTATTTACCAGGAAGAGGGCACTGCTAAATTGCATTATTCAAATATCCCTAGATCGTTCTATAGCCTAGTTTTTTTTAAATATATCGGTAATCTAGAACGGTAGGTATTATCATTGCAGTTTTTAGTAATTGTGTACAGAAATATAGAAAAATGAATAAAAGTCATTATTCTCAGATGGCAAGTTTTCAATGCGTTGTATCAATTGGGTTTACTTTCAGATTCCTACTTTATTGACTGCATTGCAACATGCAATGTTTGGCAGTAAGCAGGTAGTGTAGAAACACCGTGTTTAAATGTTGAATAGTAGGGACTTACCGACTGCAAATACAGTTGTTTCTAATGATATAATTTCCTTGGTATCGCATCGTGATAACGGAAATCTGCAACAATAAAATATGTTTACTTGTATTATCATCAGATGATATTGTATATCGTATAAGATATCTAGTTCAATTCTCAATTTTCAGATGCTCTACAAGTAAAGTAAAGTCCCAGTAATGGACCACCTAAGCAAAATTCCAAGTGAAAAATAACTTTTTAGATTCTGTTCTTTTCGTAAACAATGTAGAATTCTCTTAAGAACAAGTTGCATTTTTTATTTTTGTACAGTTGTAATTAGTTTTTTAATTACGTGTAATTAAATAGTCCGAAGCACGAATGTCCCAGTAATGGACATGGCTGGGAAAAACGTGATTACGATTAAAATTGAAAATTATTTTTAACCACGAGTGTTGTCTGAAACGACAGCTTTTTATTTTGTAGAAAAGGTTAATAGTAATCACGTTCTTTGTATTTCTTTCACGGCCCGGTCCATTACTGGGACATTTACCTTATTCAATTTCAATTTTAAAAAAAAAACAATGAATACTGGTTAATACCGGTTAATTATCCCATTTAAGATAAGGTATTTTCGTTTTGATAAGAAGATCATCAAAACACCCACAAACATGATACTGAGAATTTTCATTCTCTTTTTATAATCATCGTTTCAAGTTGTTCATTACAATGGATTTTCATCTCTGAACTTTACCCAACATCCAATGTTTTATATTTAGAGGATTGCCAAGCCCACCATATATAACATTGTTATACGATACAACATTTAATATTCATTATTTTATTCCAATATTCATTAAGCATGTACACGGAGAGATTTTTATTTTTCAAATTACAATGTTAACATAGTAGCGGTGGACCAGATTGCTATTATCGACATAATTAGTAAGGTCATGCGGATATATAACTTTTGAAAAGTTGATATTCACGATGGCACATAGTAAATTTAAAAATACTGATATTGAAAAATTATCATCCACGTTTTTCGATATCAGATGAGGTAAAAAGTACTCGCGTTCGCATGACATTATACCAGGAAACATTGTGAAATTTAATTCTGTTTTTTCAAGAATATAATTCGAAAAAGTAATGCATGTAATGGAATATTTTCAAGATATTTGAATAAAGTTCTGTTATCTAAAATTTATTTCATACGTAGATGTCTTTTTGGTAAAACCCGAGGAGTGAGGTTATTATATGTACAAATTTGATATTTTCAACGCTTTTGATATTTGTTTTTAATGAAGTTCTGTTATCTAACATTTATTTCATACGTAGATGTCTTTTTGGAAAAACCCGAGGAATGAGGTATTATATGTACGAATTTGATATTTTTAACGCTTTCAATATTTGTTTTTAATGACAGATTTTCAAATAGAATGGACAAGAACTAAGTTGAAATTTCCCTATGACTAATATTAACTTCTACCATGTGACATTGTGAAAATTGCGATGATGCCATAGTAAAATTTCTTCTGGAACGTTCATCGTTTCGATGTGTGACCATAATAAAAATTAAAACGCGTTTTACAATGTTCAACTCAGCCTCGCGTTTCACAATGTTCCAATGCATTTTTCGATACTTTACGTATGGATTTTCGGTATTTTGAATAATCACGATGCACCATTGTAAAATTAAATAAAATGTCAATCTGGTCCACCGCTACAATGATACATCGTAAAAATTCATAATTTTTCATTTCCAAAATAAAAATAAAAATCTCTCCGTGTAGATATTTTCATTTAGTAAATAAGACAATGGAAAATTTATTATGTTCAGCTGATATCAAAGGTTAATAAATGTAATTCATTAATGATAACAACTGCAGTATTATCATATGGATGGCTTTTTATTTTATGAATAAAAATACGAAATGTATGTGTTTGGTAATGCTGCGACCAAAAATAACATTTTTAAATCCTTGAATGAATAACAAATCGTTTTTATTGAAAATTTGCATGCTTATAACTTTACTTTTCTAATCATTATAATAAACACATAATTTATTACTCGCAAGCCACGCGTCGAGCTGCGCGCCGCTTTGTTTAAACGATCGTTTCATCTAGTAATTATACTCCGATCGTTTTGAGATTTTGACAAAAAGTACTTCAAATGGTGAAGAAAAACTTCACAGCGACAATTCTTCTGTAACTATATTATCCAAAAACTTCCTCGATCACCGAAATTTGAAATCGTGGTTTTCGACCGGCGCTTGTTTGCAATTAAATATTATTGAACAATTACGAATTTTGACGTTATCAATTATTTTGTCGGCAGGACAGGGTTGTCACGAATTTTCGTACAAAATTGCAACGCATTCTGATAATATTTGGTTGAGATTTCGCGAGTTGAGTTTTTTAAAACATCGAAAATCCGCGAAAAAAATTTTCACATCTTAATTTTTAACATGGAAACTAATAATCTTATGGAAAATGTTTACCTATAATAAACATGCGCCTGGTCGTCCTTTATGAAATAGTATTTTTTATTTGATGTTTTTCGAGAATTTTGTTTTCGACGCTTCGACTTGGATTTTGGACAATAGTTTTACCCGTTTCGAGCGCTCAGGTGGTTATTGCATCCGGAGCCTCAATTGCGGTAAAATAGTTCTCTATTTCATCCAGCATCGGCAAGTTACGATTATGCGCCTGCGTTGTTATTGTTTCATTACTGCGGAATGTGACTAACGAGTGTCATCGAACGAATGAACAAAATAAAATTCACAATCATTTTCGGAAAAAACGTACATTCGGAAAAAAATTCGGCATTGATATTTCGTACACAAATTTCTTATCAACACGATGTAATTTTCTGAACTATTTCCCACGGTGAGAGTGCAACGTGATTACGATTCTTTTAAAATTATTTTTGAATGATTCATAGCTCACTGAAATCGTTGTCATTGATTATTACATCAAACTTATTTGTATTTGCGAAGTTCGCTTTTTTTAAGGTTAAGACCCATTTTTCGTTTCATTTCAATATTTTTCGACGTTACTATTTTTTTTACTAAAAAAAAAGTAACTAAAGGCCTAAAATTGAGCCTTTCACGAAAATTAATCACCACCTTTTTTCAGATTTCGAATGAATAATGGCTAACCAAGAGAGACAGATAAGAGTCGCTGCGGAACGAATTTTGACAGCGTCGCGGGACTCCAACATCGTAAACTTGATGACGAGGACTCCAGACATAATTTACAGCGATGATTTGATAGCTGGGGCCAGGATTAATGGGGAAATGTCTCACGTCAGGAGATTTTTCTGCCTTTTCGTTACTTTCGACTTTTTATTTACGTGCCTGATGTGGTTTATTTGCACCGTGGTACGTTCTTTTAAAAATAAAATGAATACACATATCGCCAATAAAGATTTCTGTTCACTCCTAACGTTTTGTTTCAGATTACTGGTCAGAATATAGATAAAGCCTTCCAGGAACAAATAGTCGATTACAACATAGAAACTTCTCTATTTGACGTCGTTGTAAGTCATTTGTACAATTTTTTTTTAGTCTTATTTATGCACTCCATAAATTTCTCTTTTTCAGGTGGTGGCGTTTGGCAGGTTTTTGCTACTGCTGTTTTTTTACGGGTTGTTATATGTATCTCATTGGTCTATTCTAGCAGTGAGTATTCTCAAATCGACAAGTTAAAACCTGTTTTCACACAAAATTGATGCATTTTCGTTCCACAGCTTTCGGCTTCATTGACGTGTGCCTTTTTGACAGCGAAAATTTTCCTATTCGACGTAAGTCAACAAAAATAAAACTTGTAAAGGAATTAATTACGAATTATAACGCGCTTTTATTTTTTGTAGTGGTCGCAGCCTAGTCAAGGT
This sequence comes from Zelostemma sp. ZL-2020, assembly GCA_022816865.1. Lineage (NCBI taxonomy): Eukaryota > Metazoa > Arthropoda > Insecta > Hymenoptera > Platygastridae > Zelostemma > Zelostemma sp. ZL-2020. The sequence goes on along the minus strand of JABFQM010000244.1, from coordinate 19,123 downwards.
TTCCAGGTTCTACTAATAATCGCGTCTTTTGTGTTGTCCTGGGTGGAAATTTGGTTTTTCGTTCGAGTCTCTTCCCAAGAAGAACTATCGAGACTTTGGTTCTTAGGTATATTTTTTATTCAACGTTTGACACTTTAAAGTTAAGGAATTGATGTAAAATTACGTAAATTTTGTACAGGCTCAGCAGATGCCGAACGCGCTCCGCTCCTTCGACCCAATTTCTTGCATGCTGCTCAGCACAGTGAGAACATTCACAATTACTATACTCCCATGGATTCACCAGATCACTCGGATAGAGAAGAGGAAATTCAGAGCAGATCCGATAAAATATTCGGAAAGCTTCCTGAAAATAGAGTAAACTAATCTTTCGGTTGAGTTTTGGAACCGAGTCTATTCCAAAAGTATATGCCAAGGATGCACATGTGACCCGCTCCGAGAGAACCGGGCTTACGTGTCAGAAAAACTTTTTGAGAAAAATGCGTCCAAAGATAGACGAGTCGTTATGAGTCTCGAAAAGTTTCGGCTTTTACCTGGAACCTTGAATGTTAAGATAATCCTTTTTCCAGGAAGTCGAAGCAGGGTTTTTGTAAAGTGCATTTTCTGGGGCCCAAGGCGATCACCCCAGGTGGGCTTAAAAAGGCGCTGGCAGGTAAACGAGGCTGGAGGTTGCATTGGGACCACTGAATTACATGCTTAACTTTAAACAGTAATAGCAGGATGAATCAATATTTTATAAATTCGAAACCAATTTTAATCGATTCAGCGGTCCCTCTTCTTTCGGAGCGGGTCACATAAATTTATTAGCTAGTAAAGTTTTATATTTTTAATATCAATCAACCACTAATAATTATTAAGATAATTTATTCGTCAGTGGATGAAAGCGATCAATACTTGTGATAACTGTATTCTTGTTTCCGGTTTCCAAAAGAATAAAAAAAGTGTAACGGAAAGTGTGAGATAAGAATCGATAAACGTTGCGATGCTGTAAATAAATCTTGAATACAAAATAGAAAATTGTCGTCGTTAATATAAATCGGGTCAAATCGCAGCGAATAAATGAGAAAGACGCTAAGACGCTTTAATTGTTGAGAATTGGATGTTAATCGGTAGATCTGTTAGTATTTTAATGCTTGATGTACTTTTGTTATCTAACCCGAACATCGGTAAAATATTTGTGAACGTACTACTTGTGGTATCCGGTTTCTCACGCAGCCAGGAGAAATATTTTAACATTGCCGGAGTTATCTTTGGTAGAACTCTCCTCCTCCTTCTTCGACTTCTTCGTTTTCTTCTGTATAATCGACGCCAGGAGGAAGGGGAAGCCCGACTATCCAGATTCCCAACAGCGGTTAAAGTCGGACAATGACAGCCAGTGAATTTACAGATTCGATACAGAGCAAAGCGTAAATCTGATGTCGGTACGTAACGCGGGTTCATTTTTAAGTGCGGTTTTTTTTCGTAAATGCATGCATTTTATATCCTCGGTTGTTAAAGTTCATTACTTTACTCGTGCAATCGTAAATATTTGTTAGCCCACATTTTTTACCGTTTCGATTAATTCGTTTGTGTTTTCAAAGAAGTCGCAGTCCCTGAAGAATTTTTTCTTCGAGCATGATATCGCTATGAGGAACGCCGATTCAGTGGATAAAATAATTGAATGGAATTTCGACGATAATGATGATAAAGAATCGAATGTAAGCACTTCACTTTTACTCTTTTAGAAAGCAACACGTGATGTTGAAATTTAGAACTCGATAATTGGACGACTTTCCCCCATTTTTTTGAAGAAAAATTACGTTTTTGCGTCTTTAAAACTCGTAGCAATTTTCTTACTTTTTTTTACATCGAAGTTTGTTATGTACTTCGGATAAAACAATGTAATTTCACTTTCAAAACTAAGTACACGCAGGCTTGTTTCATTTCATATCTTGTATGAAGATTCTATTTCTATTTAAAAATCTGTTGAAATCATATTTAAATATTAATTTTATCAGTTACTTATCAACTGCCTATTATTAATTAATTTAACTTTAATGAGCGTACGCTTGAAATCCAGGCCAAAGATTTGTGATTTCGACCTCCACCATCTTTGTTTTTCGAAGTATTGTACTTTAGTTGTAATCAAGAGGAGCTGATAAGGGTGTAAAAAATCAGTCCAGTTTTGTCAGTCAGAATAGAGCAAAAAAGGCAAACTTCCCCATCCTTTATTTATTAAAAGGGAACCTCAATTCTTCCTTTATAACACTTTAATCTAACAAATGCGTCTTTTTGTTGCGTTAAAAATAAATAAATAAAATAAATGTTAGAAACAGAAAATGAAAAGTTCGTCCTGTTGAATCTCGCCTGAATTTTTTACCCAGGAAAGGCTCAGATATTTTAATTACATTCAATTGAATTTTTAAGCCCTAATGTAACTGAATTTTGTTACTTTTTGGCCTTCCCAGGCTGCCCAACAGCACGAATAAATTATGATGAAGGATTTAAATACAAATTCGATGCTCAAAAAATATGCCTCATGATAATTTGCGACGTATTCGCAAAAATTGAGTTTCATTTTTGCATAATTCGTCGAGTTAAAGATTCTGGAGATTACCCGTGATTAATGTTGTAGATAAATGACTTGAAAAAACGAGGGGATGAGATAGTAAATCGTTCGTTTGAATTTTTAACATCGAACGATTGGGCCGTCGAAAAAGTGGCGAACGATGGTGACGAAGTTTCCTACCTGAAACTACCCAAACCGGTTGGGAAAATTTTTAAAATAACAGTGAGTATTCTTTGGTCTAACCATGAAAATTTTGTGACATTCTTTTTTATTTTTAAAGGGAATTGTTGATGCACCTGCCGAAGTACTCATCGATCGTCTGTTCAAGAACGTTGTTAATACTCCCCAGTGGGAAAAGCAAGTCGCGGAATCCAAAAAGTTATTCGTAAGTGATTCTCCCAAAAGAACAACTTGGCTCCATAATCGAAATTCAATTTGTTCGAAGAGTGAATGAATTTTGAATCAGTTGATAAAAAATAAGTAATTTGATTATATTTTTTGTAAAATCTTACGAATATGATTGGATTATTGTAAAAGGAATTCCTGTGCAAAAATTGTCATTTATGGAAATTTGATTTCAATTCTCACATTTATTTTAGATGTAAACAAAAACTTTCTAGCGCTATAAAATTTGTAAAAAAGTGAACTGATCGATTTAATGCTCTTTAATTATTAACCAATTATAATTAGCTGAAAATAAATAGAAGATTGAATTAAGTGTTAATTATTTACAAACAAAGTTTCACGTATTTTAGATCGGAAAAGGAAAGCTACAAAATTCATTTCATGCTCTTCAAAATAACGAAACTCGTTTATTTATTACAGGCAATAGACCAAAATACAGATGTGGTATATCAGGCATCGCATAGACTCGGCACCGTTTACCCTCGAGATTTTGTGACCTTGAGACATCGAGGCAAGCGTGGATCGTATTTCATATTAGCCGGAATTTCGGTTTCTTCAAAACTGACCCCGGAAAGAAGAAACTACGTCAGGTAAAATTCGTTCGTTTCCATTGTAAAATTTAAGCGGGAAATCGTACTTATGCAAATTTCGATATTTCCAGGGGAGAAAATGGAGTGAATTGCTGGGCAACGGAAGCACTACCGAACAATCAGTGCCGATTTACTTGGATAATGGATGTCAATTTGAAAGGATGGATCCCACCCAAAATACTAGAGTTGACGACCTCGTCGTTGATGCTAAATTTCATGAAAAGTTTGAGAAATCATGTTCAAATCGATAATCATGCAAAACAACCATTTTGAGCCATCGATGTGATTTTTTATAATAATCGTGCGATTGTAAAAAAGAACAGAAATCGTTATCGAATCTACTCGTTTTTTTCTAATAATGTGATATTTTATAAAGGCTGAGGAAAATTGTTTTGAATAAAGTATTATTCTGTTAATATCACGTATGAAAAATGATTAATCGTAATCAGTATCCTGAAAATGCAATTCGGGTCTCGTAGAATTATAATTTCTTCCATTTAACCCGCCATAATTATCAATTTATTAATTTTTTCATTAATTCCGAAATTATTCCGCATCTTTCATCGGCGAGGGCGGAAATTCATCGAGTCAAAATTGCATAGTTTTCGGAAAATACGGAAACATTGTCGCTGAAAGGGACTTGGGGTTAAAAAAATAATCTTGTTTATTGGGCCACATTGCGCATCGCATGCACCACCTCTTGCGATCCGCAACGCATCGAAATTCGTATAGAGCAGGTGGCGCTGTTAAAGGGCTGTGGGAGCTCGACTTACTCAGTTGCATCAGTTGTTTCCGCGCCTCTCGCGTGTGCGCTTTGCCCGTCGATGCCGCGCAAATTTTCGTCGTCAAAGCCGGTAGTGAATAAAAGTTGCTTTTTTTACATCGAATTGACCTTGCGGTTCGAATTGTACGATTTTTAAAAATGCGACCGTAATGACATCTGTAAACATCGTCGCTTCAGAAACAGTAAGTTATGCCACGAAAGCAAAATTAATGAATCAATTATTCGTATCGCTAAAGAGAGAGAGAGAGAGATTTATGGAAAAAGAAAATTCACGAAGAAAGAATTTCATTCATCTGAAAAGTTCTCTCCCTTGTGGAAGTTTGGAATGTAAAATTTTTCCATTTGCGAATGTTTAATCGTACACAATAATTTGCGGTTTAAAGGCATTTAAATTAATAAACGAGGAAAGGGTTGCGTCGCCCTCTCCCTCTTCAAAGGCCTTCGATCAATCTCAAGAGACGAGAGAAACGCTACTCTCTTTGATTAATATTTACTTTTCGTTTAAACCAATTTTTCACTGAAAAAATTATTTATTTTTGCTCTTCTCTTTGATAAAGTCGAAGTTATTTTTATTGGAAACACCACTGATTCACTTAATCGTTATTTATTTTTAGATAGATAAGAAATGGTTCAATTTTCTTTGTCATTTCGATAGACCGTTTTGTATTGTTCGAAACAACTTTATTCCGTATATTCCTGCTTAAAATTCTAACACGTTTGTCCCTCTTATCTCGGGAAGTTGAATCAACTTTGACCTTTTGGCAACTGGCCACGGAATTACGATCTTCCCCAACATTTTCATAACCGTTTTTCACGATGACTGAAGTTTGTAAATGTCAAAACGTCATCATTAAATCCTGCGACGTCGCTCGATTTCTGCACTTAATCAATTACCAAATTTTTCATTTCTTGCTTCTATATTCAAACGTCAATTTCTTCACCGAAAGCTTTTAAAAAGGATCAAAATGGCACTAATGAAATTCCTCCCACTCTTAATAAGCCGCGAAACGGGGAAAATATTCAAATCGAATCGTCAAATTATCTAGACGGCAAATCTTGCGCGATGATATTGAAATGCAAAACTTTTTTGTCCCGAAGATGCAAGGAACTCGGCGTAGGTAATTTTTGATCCGAAAATTGCCAATTTCCGTTTGACTCGGGACAAAGAAGTTACCGGAGCATACATTTCCAAAGTATGAACCGGAAACCTTGTTAGGAAGCCTGATGGTTTTATAGAATTACGATGAAACGAAGGACGCGTCGAGGATGAAACGGCTTTTTTCCGCTACAAAAGTCTCCCTGCTTACGTGGTAGATTTTGTTCTTATTTAGGGGCCACGATCCCGTCACTTTCTTTGCTTTCTGCACGTGACAAAAACGCCTCATTGTCGCGAAACAAACGACTCCGGGGACGAAATTAGAAACATATTTCTGCATTTCCCTCGCCGCGATCATTTTCTTCCTCCGGTGAGAAATGTTGCCAATCAAGCGACGAAAAACGCGACGTTTAATTTATGCGCCGCGGGTTTTCGCCGCTCCAACTTCGGGGAATCGCCGTTTTGAAGTATGCTTTATATTTGGAACGCGATATTTCCCGCGAGCCAAAAGTAGGATATTATTCCACGCGAGAATTTGCGAAGCATTAATTCACGTTCCGCGAAAGCGGAACATCGGTTTCCCCGAGGGAAAATCGCGGCCGATAAGATGAGTGGAAATTAGGATCGTTTTTACCACGATCCCGTGAATTTATAGCTCCCGATGAATGTATTGGCTTATTATTATCGTTATTTCCACGCGTCTTGCCAAGAGAGTGTACTGGCCATCGGCCAAATTCCGGAAAATCCCATTCACCCTGGAAAAGCTTTGTAAATTGGCGTGAAAACGATCACACTTTGACGCTGTAATTACGAGACGTCGATAATTTTCGGTTTTATAAATACATAAACCCAAAATTACCAATTCCGCGAAGGTTCGGAATGAAATACTGAATCGACTTCCGGTTGTTGTTTTTCCGCGTTTCTCGCCTTCGCGATGATTTCTCAGGACCATTTGCATATTGATCATTACATCGCGTCATTGCCGTGAAACGACCCTCAAGGTATTTCAACAGGTAGTTCATTCGAGGATTCGTTTTTCTGCTCTCTTAGTACTTCCGAGAAGCAATCATAAATTTTATATCAAGCTTTCACTCCGGGCTTCTGATGAATCTCGCTCTTTGCTCTTTTCGTGTAAGTAAGAGTGCCCCTAGTTGACACCCCTTCTGTTTTTCATTTTGTAAACATGATATTTTTCGAGAAAATATCGTTTGAATCATCGAAATATTAAGGTTAATGTTTCGGTTACGGAAATAAAAGATGAAGATGAGACGTACATGCAAATTGTTGCACACTTTTCACACTATTTTCGATCGAATGAGAACTATTTTTGATAATTTTAATCGACTATTTTAACATACTGAACAGGGGAGGTTTACAAGATGGCGCGAACAAGTAAAGTAAATCGTGTTGGAGCTCGCACTTTCATCGCTATTTACGGCGGTTATAGTTAACATTATTTATGCCGATGCGCTGAATTGCATGTCCGAAACAGTCCTCCATGTTTTTACAATCACGTGAACTCTGCGAGTGTCGCAAGTGGCTTGCAAAGTGGAAAAAACAGTTTCATGTCTTGAGTACACGCGAGCCTTTATACGTGGTTTTGTGTCGCTACCGGCTGTTAAGTTATGTCACGCTCGGATGCCCTTGGCAGGGTTGATCAGAAAAGCGCTCTACTAAATACCAGTTCTTCCTCCAAAGAATTAGCAGGTTTCGTAACACTGACTCACAAAAACAGATCCTTTTGGAGCGCGAGGGGAAACGACATCAGCAACATCTCAGTCACTGGTTTAGCAAGGACATTGCCTTCCTCCGACGAATCTGACGTAGAGAAAACTCGTTGAAGAAACTCCCTCCACGATCTCCGACACTCCCGCCATCTGCGATGTTGGACCTTGAAAGCCGACCTGGCTCTGGCTCAACTTCGCCGCTCGCAGAAAGGCTTGAATCACCGCGAAATACAACACCTGCTGGCGATAAAGTCACCTTGCAAGGTTTGAGACGGTTTTTCGTTTCAGAGACGCTTCGACATACTGGACCAAAAGCTAGACGCAGATAGCTCCCAGTACTCCAAACAAGTTGATGAAGTCAAAGCGCAACTTCTGCAACAGGGAAACGCCTGGGAAGAGAAGTGGAAGAGAGTCGAAGTACTAACGGATTGGAACTCCAAAATGAACGTTTTGAAAAATAAAAGCTCCAAGCTGGAAAACACGAGTATTTCTATCGAGCACGATCTTACTTCTGCCGAAAGAGACATAGAATTTGAACTAAGATCGCGAGCTAAGGTCGGACGCTTGAGAGGAAGAAATGGCAAACTCGATGCAATCGATGGAGCTTGGACACCGACACTTTGGTTCCCTTGAAACGATCTCGCTTTAAAAAAAGCAAGCGTCAATTAATTCAGCTCCAGTTCGAAGTGTGCGAAGAATTGATATTTATTTCGAAAACAATATCGATTAAAATGATAAAAATGCACCGACAGTAAAATGTACGATTCTATTTTTTACTTTACGTATTTTTTAGCATGTAAACACTTTCGTAAGAGAATTTTTTTCAAATAGTGACAGAAATTATTACATTCTCCCTTAATCAAAGCCAATGATTTCCGCGACAAAAAATTACGAATAAAAAGAGTCTTTTTAGACGAGAGTAATTTTCAGCTCGTTCCTGAATATGAATTTTCAAGAAATATCGATGCAAAGCAGACTCGATTTCGATTCCATGAGCTTTGATCGTTATTTTTGCGGCGCTAATTGCCTCGGACAGGCTTTGAAAAAAATACGCGCTTATCCCAAGGGTATGTTGGCTCTATGGGGCGTGCCACATGGACCTCATTTCCCCTCTCTCTTCACTTCTGTCTCACCTTCTAGTCCCTATCTCTCTCTCCATCCCTCTCCCTCTCCTTCTCTCTCCTCGTTCTCACCCCTCTTCAAGGTCATCCAACGGAGGTTACGTTTCCATGGAAACGACGCACGAGCCCAGAATAACAGGCAACCCCTTTCCGTCACTCTCCACGTGTGTTGTCCGTGTGTATGTATAATATCTCACAAGGAAACGAATACGGTTGCAACCTTTCGTTTGGGGTAAAGTACTCACGTTTATTCCAAGGCCGCCCCCGGCACTTCCTGCTTTACCCTCAAGCCGATGCGGAACATCTGTTCCAGAACTTTCTTCCTCTCTCTGTGTGTCAAGTCGCATTTGTCTATGGCGAAAGCTCCTCCGAGCTTAAGCTCGGTATTTAGAGTTGAAAACAATTTTCCTCGATGGAAAAGTTCTTCGAAACATCGGGGGTGAAATGTACGGGCGGGAAGAAAAAATATCATAATTTTTTTCCCCCATGTCGTAATTCCTTTCAGTTGTAAAAGTGGTTTATAAACTTCCCGTTTCCTTGGTCCAAGCACACGAAGAAAATGGTTTTGTTTCGGGTGACTCGTTCGCGGGTCGAACTTCTTGTACTTATATATTTTTGGACGGTCCAGAAATTTATATTGCTCATCGATTTTTATTTGTTAATTAGGTCTAACTTTGAACGGAAATTGTTGGTAACTACTTGAGGAAAAATTTGCGTTACTTTCCGAACACCGGGATTTGTGTTCGAATGCCGTTTTATTCGATGATTTAAGGTGGATCGATACTTTGATGCAAGGGTGAATTGGAAAAAATATGTATAATGCACCATAATTAATTACATTCAATATGTCAGTATAATTTATTTAACAATATCTTCTTCTTCACGAAAAAAAATACGCGAGTGAAAAAATTGTACAAAAATGCTCGTAATTAACAATTGAAAATTTTAACAGTTTTTTAGAAGAAAAATTTTCATTTTTCAACCAATTTGCACGTTTGGTTATTTGTATTGTTCACGGGGCTATTTGCAACAACTTGACCGTGGCATTTAAAAAAATATTCATTTGCCTAAAAGATACATGCATTTGTTCAGTAAGGAGGTCAAAAATTCTTTAAACAAATTCATGTATCTTTTTGGCAAATGAATATTTTTCAAAACGCCGCGGTCAAGTTGTTGCAAATAGTCCCGTGAACAATATAAATGACCGAACATGCAAATTAGCTAAGAAATAAACATTTTTCTTTTAAACAACTGTTAACATTTTCAATTGTTCGTTACAAGCATTATTGTACAATTTTTTCACTCGCGCATTTTTTTCGTGAAGAAGAAGATATTGTTAAATGAATAATACTGCCATATTAAATATAATTAATTATGTTGCATTATAAATATTTTTTCCAATTCACCCTTGCAATAAAGTATCGATCCACCTTAAAATCAAGGTGCGAGAGGCATGCAAGAGCATGGTATTTTATTTAGAGACTATTGCTGGCCGCGTTACTTCAAGAGAACATTTTTTCCACATTAAAAAGTCATACTGGAGTATGATTATTTTATGCGACATAATGCATGAATAAAAAATGACTCCTTCCATGAACACGTAATATAAGTACTCGCAAAATGTTTTTATTCAGTTCATAAAAGCTCCAAAGGTTCTTCTTTATTGCAATTCGACAATCCCGCAGAATTTGTGCAGCGAAATTTTAATTTTTATCCCCTTGATTTGATCATCCCGTTAGCAACTCGTTAGCATGTTCATTCGTTTATTCTTGGCATAATCTTCAGCGGACAAATATTTTCTCTGCTGCAATAACTAAAAATGTACTTTGGTACAGCGTTTATGATGGTTCAGATGCGTCAGAATTGATCTTGCGACGGTAATCTGTGTACTTTGCGTCAACAAAAGCCACATTTTTCAAGCTCCCAGCCAAAGTGCCGTTATTCTCTTTTCGATGGGATGCAATCAAATGACGGTTTTACGATCCGATGTTATATGAGTTCGGTTCGAAAATATTCGAATCGAAGCCCCGCCGCTTCCTCGAAATCTTTGCCGTTCTTCCTATTTTCTTGCGAGAGTTTGATATCGTTTTGAATCGTCCCATTTCAACTCCCGGAGAAAGCATACAAAGAATATTACTCGGTGCCCACGCAGCTTTGACATTTGTTCGACAATGAAACTCCCGACTTCCGGTCGATTGAACTTATTGAAAAGCATCGATTTTTTATTCATCATCAAATGTTTTTGCAACCGTTTCGAACTTCTGACATATCTTTCGGCGTGCAAAATACAAATCCGTTGCGTGACGCAATGCAATGACGCTATTTCTGGAAAAATATTATTTTCCGTCACCTGAGGCATCATTTCGGAAAACTTTAAGTTCAAAACGTTCTGTCCGCTTGATTAAAAACAATAATTTAATATGTTTCAACGCTGTAAAACAATGAAATAATGTTTTACTGAAAATCTTTCGAAAAATTATTGCGAGGATGTGGTCCCGGCTTGATGAAAATAATAGGTGTATACAAATGAATGCAAATAATTCAGCAAAAAAATGTTGATATCTGCACTCAGTCGAAAATAGTCTTGACAAAAAGAGGGTTCTGACTGCAAGATCTTTACTTTTGAATTTAAGGTACCTACTTCAATAGTTTCAGCCGCGTAAGTTCGGAAGGCCATGTTTTACTTGCAACCAGAAGAGTTCGTTGTAAGCTACTGAATTTCATGCTTCGGAATATCCGATGTTACGTCATAGCTCATCGGCAAACTCAATATTAACTTCGCTTTCTATTGCATTTTACATAAATTGTTTATTCTTATCAATACCTTGCGCGTTACGAAACAATTTGCATCTACATCTGAACAATAAAACTATTTCGTAACTGCGTTAAGAGTTTAAAATTGACTTCAATTCGATTATCTTGTACGGCGAAAGGTTACATTATTGTTCATTCCAGGAAACTTCGATATGTTAGAAATGCTTCGTTTTTACATTCTATGAAACGTTAAAATAATTGAAGTATTTGTTAGCACATTCTTGGGACAGCAGAAGCAATATTTCGAAAGTTATATCCTACAGTCTCCATGTAACTTTCACGCTCGAGTTATAAATGTAAGGGTTCTTCGATAAAGACAGTAGTATAACGCTTCAATAGTCAGACCGCCAATCTTGACTTTGTTTCATTCGAGTTATATTAATCACACGTATCAAAAGTACAAATGTATTGCTTTTCTTCAGGTAAAATAATGTTCAATTCTCAATAACGTACACTTCCCGCGAAGTAAGCTAATCAATTATTCGATTTTAAATGGTTAATCAAGTAAAGGACATTTCTTTCATAAAAAATACAATGCGTTGTAAGGGTGTTTTGTGTATTTTTAGACGCGTCGTTGCAGGCGGAATTACGTAATTTGATTACACACGCGTGCCTCATACTCTCTGCAACAATTACATTATTCGCCGCACAACCTCGTGGTTATATCTTTCCCGTTACGTCATAAAGAGAATGCCTGTACCATCAGCCCATGATTCGCATGCCTGCCGTTTTGTGCAAGTTGAATGAGTTGACGTTCTGCCAAAATAGCTCCTTTTGTTCCAGCGCCAATGGAACACTCGTTACGTCTCATTAATTTGCACTTCGACATCGTCGTCAGCTCGATCGAATTTTCCATAACTTTGAGCGCGCTTTGCCGAAACTTACATTTTTCTTCACCGTTTACGTTGCACACGTGAAAAGGCTGCATGCCTTCAGCATTTTGGTACTTTACATTTTAGACATATCGCCCTATTGTTGAATTATACATGGATTTAATGTCCAAGGTTTGATTGAAGAACTTTCTTTTATTTTCCACCAAAAGACTTGATTTCTTCGGGTACGAAAATATAATATATTCTATCCCAAATTCACTTTCAAGTAATTAAGATTTTGCGCCTTCTGGAAACGAGCTGAACAATCACTACGATAGTCGGCTCCGGTTCCGTCTGCTGATCAGAACAAAGTTTGATGAGCGTTGCACATGTTCCAAACCGGACCAGCAGTTCCGTTCTCGACAGTAAAATTGTTTATTAACGACCGTTATCTGAACTCGTGATTGCGATGTGCAGAGAGATAAGGGGCGCTTTTGCGTACCGCGAAGGCGCCCCTTATCATGTCGCTTACCAGCGTCGATGATGTAATTCTGACTGCCGCATTAAGCGTCAGATGCTATCGACTTCGATTTATTTTTACTGGTGTGTAGCTGCTGGGTAACGTCGCCTTAATATACATACACTCGAGTGTTCGATATACCGCGTCGATGAGAAAAAAGAACGCTCCCACTCGAAGGGAATGTGTCGAGATAAGGGCGTAAAAATGACAATGACATGCCACAGCATATTTCTCCCGATCGTTTACACGCCGTTGCCGCAAAGTTTCCGCCAACATCTGACTCAGAGTCGAATTTCATAAAAAGTGTTTTACGAGCACTTTGACGTCGCTCTTTTCGTTCCTTTTTATTTATCAACGCAACATTTTCGTCCCACGTGAGCTTGAACGTGTCACCGAAGATTTAAAACTTTGCTTCGTGTTCCGGGGGCAGGATCTTACAAAAATCTCACCACCCTGTTTCGTTATCAAATGTTTATTACGTTCACCTTAACTCGAATTTATTCTAATTTTACAATGCCGCGATGAAAGGACTTGGCCTTTCGAGCTTTGTTGCTCTGGGTTTGCGGAGGACTTGGCCTCTTGAGCTTTGTTGCTCTAGGTTTGCGGAGGACTTGGCCTCTTTCGTATGGTTTCGTCACGGACGAGAAAAGGAGAAGGTCGTTTTTCGATCTTCGCTCGACGGAGGGTTTTCGCGCTCTGCCGATTGGGGCTGATTTTGCCTCGTCTTAAAAAATAGTGAGGGTGGGAGTTCGCAGCGTCATGACGTACCCCGTTCAGGTTCGTGACGCCCGTCCCTCGTATTTTCCTAGCCTACTTTCTAATTTTCTAATTTCTGGAGTTCGGCTCTCGCCGACCCCCCGACGGTGCGTAATACGCAGTGTCATTTCGAATGTCATCGTTTCGTAGACGCCGCCTAAGCCGGGCAAAGGGACTGAAACTCAGACACAGATAATGAAACTAGTCATCAATTTCGATCTTTGCATTGTCAAGTTTAAAATGTATGAATCTCTAGAATTTCGGTCCCGTCTCGCCGACGATTGTCTTGCAGTTTCGGCATGACTGAAACGTCGAAAAACAAACTAATTTACATTAAAAGAAATCTACAGTTATACCTTAATCTTGCTACGCAACAGATTCCCAGTGCGTCATTGTTTTCGAATGAAGTTAGATATTTGCGGGTTATTCTTTGTCTTTTCATTGTATGAATTCTGGTGCAATTTGAGAAAGAAGGAGATATCACCTATAACGGGACGATTAATACTCACGTATTTGCAATAGTAGGGCATGATAGTTCGTATGCATCAAACGTAGAAGGAAATCGCAAAAAAATGACTATAATTATCGATGTTTGACTTTAAGATTCATTCAACCAATGTTCGATTATTATTCAAATTCTGTATAAAATTTTAAAACATTGATCATTCCGGAAATTTAAATTAATGTATCAATGAAAATCAACAAAGAAAATTTGCAATTTAATGTGGTGGTTACCGCACTTGGTAACCGCACTTAGTGCGTAACCAAGAACGGCACCAAGTGCGGTAACTAAGTGAGGACACCACATTGAATAGCAAATTTGCCGCACCAAGTGCCGCATGAGTGCGGTACTGAGTGCCGCACCGAGTGCGCTACCGAGCGCGGCACCGAGTACCATTGTTTTCATTGGCTTGAGTTGTGCATTTACATCCTTGTGCATTTTTATGTGCGATTTTTCCATGTCCTGAACGGTGTTGACCAGAATCCGCATCATGTACAGCGTCTGGCTCAGAGTTTTGGCCATTGAGGTTTGGAAGTTTCCCATCGTTTTAACTAGCCTTTCGTTATCGGTCGTCGTTTCCTTCTCTTCGTTATTCGTTATATCTGTGAACATTAGCACCGAATGTACGAAATCGTTAAAGGTCAATTCGTTTCTTTCAGGATTCTTTGGAATCTTAGGAGCAACGGGTATGTTATAGATTTTATTTCTCTTTTCCTCACATCGTTCCACTCGTTTTTGGCAAGGATGGTTCTGTCTGCAATTGGAATTTTTCGTTATCGTTTACTAATTTTGTTTTTCCCGGTTCAATGATTGGTATCATGATCCGGTAGGTCTTTTGTTTCCAACCCGGATGAACCTGAGATATGTCACCCAGGCCAGGGCCGGCGAAAACTTTCATACCCGTATACTGGCATGTCAGAGTTCACCCATTCGTCCCCGCGAAGACCGAGCGCAAAGCTCCAGTGATCACGTGGACGGGCCAATCGCCCGATGTTAGTGCCTCCAATTTAGACCCTTGATTGCAATTTTCAAAGAGATTCTCAAATTTTTCCTTTCAGCCGAAGCTGTTCGTTAACTGATCAGTTTTGATTATCGTTTTATAAATTGTACCTAAGTACTTGGATTGGTAATACATACCGACTCTATACTCAGTTTTCGATTCAGTTAGAAAAACTATTTGGTTCTCCTTAACCATTATCGATATCTTCTCGTTACTATGATTTTCCTTGAGTTTAAAAATCTCCCCGTACTTATTTAGGAAGGATTTCAACCCAGCCATTGTTTTCCTAGAAAAACTGTTTTTGTTCTAGAGGTTTATCCAGATAAGTCGCTCACAGCTGCTTTAATGAGTTTCGTCAAACTCATCACAACTGCAAGCATTATCGTTTCGTTGTTAATCAAAAAATTTCCGTCAAAATTATTTATTTCGTTCGTTCGTTTATGCTGGAATCATTTTTCGTTTATTTTGATTCTCTTAATCTGCGCGTTTGTTTTGTTTTTCGCGCGATTTATTTCGAAAACACTCGTTTTTGTAGTGTTGCTTAAATGTACGTTTTCATACATTTGGTATATTTACCGATACCAAGCGCACGTCTGAGAACTGCTGCGGCTTCTTCGTCTTTCCTTTGCTTTGAAAAAATGTGGACAGTTTTGCGGTCCTTCGCGCTTCGATCACGCGGTTTTCCACTTCCGGCAGCACACTCCGATGCTTTCCTCGGTTCCGATCGGCGTACCACTTCTGAAGTGCCGCATTTTGCGTTCTGCACCATGCATAAATGAAATAGTCTACTGCTGTGACGATGACGTTGTCCAGTAGTATATCTCTATGTATGGCACATTCACTCCAGGTGGTATTTAAAATCGTGCTGCTTTTTTGTAGCAGGTCCTCACGGAGACTCATTTTTTTGTATACAAACTGCATCCCCAACATCAATGAATGCCCCAGTTCCAGCGCTGCTGCAGAAAAAGCTGAGTTGTTCACGCTTCGATAACAGAGCGGGCACTTTTTGGTGCACTCTGTTAATAGAAGGCTTTTTCTGCTGATTACGTCTGGTCGAAACTGCCCATCAAGACGTGCGGTGATTATTGCTTTGTGCACTTCGTGTGGGTGAGCGTCGACTTCCGGTGCAATAACACGACTGCCCTCTGAGTTTTCGAGGAAGTCTTCCAAATTCAATAACGGTTGAGTATAGGCTTCGTCCTCGCAGTTTGACCCGATTAATTTGACTGCTCAAGACCCGTTAATCAACAATGTCTTGAAATTCCCTTCAAACTGCTCACACGGTGGAGATGTGTTCCTGACGCCGAGGCTTCTATTTTGACCGAAGTAATTTTCGATACAGTCTGAGCTGAGATACCTACCAGTAAGCTTCGGAACCTCAGCTGCGGACAGTTTTGAAAAAATACGTTGGTGAGATGTTAATGTTTTTTTCAGTCCGTTGATGGTCGGGGTTGTAACTGGTTTGATATCCTGCAGGGTCAACTGTTCTGCATTGCATCCGGTTTTTTCTATTGATTTGATGAATGCCGCACGGTTCATGACATTTGCCATGAGAACCCAGAGGCGTCAATCGAAATCTTTCGTTCAAAAACCGTGACCTACGGTACAGCGGCGGTGCCGTACCTGTCGATGCGCGTCCTGCAGCAGCTTGCGGACGACGAGGCCGAACGATTCCCAAGGGCCTCGCCGGTGCTGCGTCGAGATGTTTACGTCGACGATGTATTGTTCGGTGCCGATACAGTCGAAGACTGCAGAGTTATTCGCGATGAGTTGCTGGAATTACTTCGTGCAGGTGGATTTCCGTTGGGCAAATGGGATTCGAACACCGAGAATTTACTAACAGACCTGCCGGACAGTCTGCGAGCGCGCGATCCCGCGAAAATATTCGAGGAAGGCGGTTCTTGCACCGAAAGCCTCAATTCTACCATCTCAATCTCTTCTCCGACGTGTTTCATGTACTAAAGTACGATTCGAAATGCATTTTTTGTTCCGAACTCAAGTCTATCTTCACTTGACATTGTATTTCCAATGTTTTTTATTGTAATAGCTTTCGACGCGCCACAAGAACATGAATGCGCGTTGCGTTATTGGAAAGCGCATAATTAAGCCGATACTTTAACGTTTTTAAAACAGTCGGAATTTTTTTCATTTCAGCGCTATCGAATTTTTAACATTTTTTTGTTCTGTTTGAAAAAAAATTCATTCTTCTTTTGATATATTTCATGTACTGAAGTTCGATTCGAGATGCATTTTTCTTCGAATTCAAGTCTATTTTGAGGTGAAATCGTATTTTTCATGTTTTATATTGTTATAACTTTTGACGCGCCACGGGGAAATGAATGCGCGACGCGTCATTGATAAATGCTAGAAAAACCTAATACTTTGACGTTTCAAAGAAAAACCTAATACTTTGAAAACTGCAACTATTTCCGAATCTGCAGTTTTCGAGGACAAGGCGAGGAAAAATTTTTATCGTTTACTCTCTTGTTATTCTCGCTACGCCTTCGCTTTGTCCTCCCCTTACCTTCGACTCGCTCTCTTTTCATCCTCGTTATTGTCCTCTCCTTACTCTCGCTTTGTACTCTCGCAATTACATTGGTTAGGTATTTTTCATTAATTAATTAATTATAAAATTATGATTTTAATAATTTTTATTCACATTTTTTAGGGAATTTTATCCCATTGCCAAGGATAGTGGGTTATTTCTTGTTTGATGGGCTGCCGCCGGCTTGATCTCTCTGGAAAAAAAAATTATATACATATATATAAATTGCGATGCTGAGAAGGGAAGAAATCGGGTTTTCGAGAGCGTTTTGCATCTTACGGCGGCTCTTCTTTCGTCCTTTCACACATTTACACTCACAATTTTAAGTTCCCCCATCTTTTGAATTAATTCGGCCATTGCCCGCTCCTCACGGGCACGTTTCTCATCTTCCGCCATCTTCCGTTTCTTTTCATCTTCCGACGTCCGGCATCTATCTTTCTCTCCCTTCGTGGTTATTGGTTTCCAGTCAATTCTGGAAAATGAACATTCTATTTTACATTCGACCTAACATATCCTGAATTAATTCGTATTTTTCTTGAATTTATTATAATTTTGTCTCGAATGTATTCATAATTTTTTTCTAATTTATTCGTAATTTTGTCTCGGATGCATTACCCGTACGGAACATGGACGTGTATTTGACGTCAAGAAAATTGACGTCTCGTTATCCACAGCTTGAAACGTAAATCCAAGTTAAGGGTCATGAATCTACTTAATAGAAAATTCGAGAGATAAGAGAACAATTGATAAGATAGAATATTTTCTTTATCAGAGCCAGAGCTTATCTCGCACGCGCGCTCCCTTCGATCGATGAATTCATAGACTTTTATGAATGGAAGGTGAAATTCGCGGTGGTCAATGACTCGAACAATAATTTGAGGGTGAAAAAGCGCGGCACAAAAGCCCTCGTAAAATTCGATTCAATCGCTTTCTCTCGACCTTGAGATCCTCGGAATGAGGAAAGGGATGAAATCCCGGAGGTGCGAAGTTGGGACACCCACGTGTTTCGACAAGCGCCGTCACGGAGAATCGGTGCCGGGGCGTGGCGACGGAGGCGTCGTACTACGTAGTTTGCTCTTGAACTGACCATTAAAGCGCCTACGCATCGCCAGGGGCGCGAGAGTCGAGATCGGGGGAGGAGTCCGTTCATTGGCGTCTGGAGCACCCTTTCCTCCCACCACTCCCTCAAATTCTCACTTTACGTCACTATTTCCCGCTGATACCACCCCATGCGCACTTCCACGAGATCCTGAAATTCCAGGAAATTGACTTCCGCGTGTCCTTCGCTTTTCCCGTTCTTTCATGATTACCGGGTTTTCTGTCTTTCTCGGGGAGCTATAGGGAGGGAGAAAGACATCCGCGGAGCATCGGCCCATATAAAATCGATAGTTCCCTTTGATCCTATTGACACGAAGAGAAGGACCTATCGAGGAACCCGATCTCTTTCACTCCCGCCCTTTCTTTCTTAGCGCCACCCCGCGAGAAAACAACTTCTTTTTCACCGTTGCCGAACAACTCTCTTGTAGACGAATGCTGGGAGAATTTCGTGCGGAATCCGCGCGTTTCTGGCAACGCCGCTCGAAGTATTCCTTATTTCACAACGAAAAACCCTTTTCTTTTGTCTGCATAGTCTGTCTCGATATTATTCATGTTCAAAATGTAAAATAAAAGGTGACAGAATTACAGGTGAAAATTTTGGGAGTACACAGGTATTTCCATATAAAAATGAAATAGAATCTAGATCAATCAAAGAGCATAACAATCATGTAGATAAAGCTCTGAAAGATAATATTACACACTTTGGTGTAAAAGGCCCGTCTTTGCTGTCTCGAATGATGCCAGATTCAATACGAGGAACAGCTATTGATGTTATGCACATTGTTTATCAAGGGGTCGTCAAAAAACT
>JABFQM010000243.1:0-43847 GCA_022816865.1 Zelostemma sp. ZL-2020 | reverse complement strand
CGTCTAGACTTCTACTTATCCTCGTCGAGTAAGTTTACAAATACGATTCTTGAGCAATTTTTTTACCTATCACAGAGTCAAGTTATGAAAGGGGAGAACCTACGGAATGTTCCTTCGAACAAAAACACATCGCGCTTAGATCAAGAAACATTTGAATACCGAATGATTGCCACGAATAGACAAGCACCAATTCGCCCTCGTGCAAAATCGCAACAAAACTTCCCGACACTCGACGAATGAAAGTATAAAAGTATAATACGAGCGCATCGATTGCAAATATTTTCTGAAGTCGGCGAAGAATAATGTACAGCATCTTCCTTTCTCCCGCGATAGCGCATTGTACAACAAATCATAATCCAATTTTATCTCTACACAGTATTAAGAGATCATCTGTTATTGCCACGAGTGCTTCCGTGCAAAACCATCATTCTTTTATCTCACGACCAGCGTTATTTTCTCAAGATTATTCTTCAATCACTGTACTCTTATCCCCTGATTTAACTTTCTCCGTTCTCTGCATAAACCGCAATTTTAAAACTTCACCTACAGGCCTCCGTTAATCATTTACAATTAAAGAGTCGTCCCTTTCATTCCTGCGAATAAATTCAACGAGAAGAATAGGGTCGAAAAATTGCCACCAGAAAGAGCATTATCCGTATCGGGGGCTCGTCAAACGTGAAATTCTCGAGGTACCGCGATGACAAGTCAATCATAGCATGAGGGTGCTTTTTTCTCCGTTGGCAACACTGTCCCCTATTCACTTCTGTGCAAAGACTCGACGTCGGCCACCTTCATCCCCAAGAGCCCGGCCCCGTCGTGGCGCGCGTGCTCATGCGCCATGTTACTTCGCCAGCTTGCTCGGCGAGCGAAGTTGAAAACGGGAGCTGGGGCGAGTCGGGGTGAGGAAGCGTCGTCCAACTGGACGAGCGGTGGGGGATGCCGAGGCGTGGGGCGGCGTTAGTAGTAAAGGTACACGTTGTGGCAGCCGGCAGTAGCGAGTGCCGTGCTACAGACGGCCCATGGCCCGACGCGGCTCGCTCCCTTCGTTAATTAACGCGCACGAGAGCGATGCCAGAAATTCGCCTCTGCTTCGTGCCTCTCGCGTGGTCGCGCGTTACTCGTTGTCTTTGCCGCGCGGCTTCGCGAATCGAAGTTGTTGTCCCAGGTAAGAGGACGCAGACGCGCGAGGTCGTCGCTTCGAAAACGCGAATGCCCGAGACTGCCTCGCTGGCTTTTCCGGTCGACTACCTCTCTTGCTAGCTCTCTCTCTCGCTTTATCTCCCGCCCTCCCTATTTTGCCAAGCCTCACCTATCGGGAACCTTTTTTTTTCATCCTCACTTTGATTTGAATAAGAATTTTTCATGACTTTACTCGGGATTCGAAGGCTTTGCGTTGGAGAACGTTTAGGGCTCGTTTGAATTCGTGACATCTCTCAATCAGTGCTTACGAAAGGAGGAAAATTACAGGAATCATGTTACGGATTAGGGTATGAGAGGCAGTGAAGCGAAGAAACGAAAGGCTATTTTTAGATAAGGGCAAATGATTCCGAAACGACGCGAACGGGTAATGTTGACGCCTCGGGTCATTGCTCCAGACGGGAGGGGGGGTTTTTCATGCTCATTGCCAGGTGCATGCAAAAAATGTACCTGATCTCCTTATCGTATTGGCTATGTAATTTTGTGTGTCACGTTTTACGCTGGGAAAGTTGCAATCGGTGTTTTGAGCAATGAAAATCGAACTGTATCGATTTTCAGGGAAATAATAAATACAACACTGGCAAAGTCTGAAATTTTAATGCAAACATTGTTGCATTATTAATATTAGAGTAGTTTTCTGCAACAAAATCAATCATCGGCCCTTTCACATCGATTTGAGATAACAATTACTCTGATATCTTTTTGTACATCGTCAGAAGGCAGATTTGTTTTCATGAATATGAAAGTTCCGAAAACCGAACGCGAATAATCAGCAATAACCGTAGATCAATAGATACACATTTCATTAAATTTTACGGTACAAACTTGGTCCAACCTCAGCAAGGTATAACGATTTCGTTCCTGTATCTGCAAAATTTACAAGTTGTCCTGTACCCGGATCTCATCCCTTGAATTATCGATAATCCGCAGATAACTCGGCTTGGTTATATAGAGTCTCGTCGAACACGCTGAAAAAACAAGCTGAAAATGAACCTTTCAAATCTTTGTATAAAACCGGCCAATGAAAGAGAGTGTTTGGATCATAGAATAAAAAAAGGGCAGAGAGCGAGTTCTCGATTATTAAAGCTCGCGGGGCAGTCTCTCCTAATTCGCGATTCTTTTCCAAGGTGTAGCATAACTGTCGTGCCGACTAACGAGGAAAAATCCCAGCAAACAGAGTTGATACAATGTGAATTAGGCTTGTGTGTGTCTGTGTACGTGTTACGGTGTTTCTGCTGTGTTTTACAACGATCTACTGAATTTCAAGAAAAAGAGAAAGTCGGATTCCAGTGAAAATTACAGTGCGACTGGAGTAACGAAGGAAAATCTTTCTTCCGAGGAGTCTTGACATTCGCAAAGTTGTAAATTGTAGGTTATAATATATATGGAGAGGATATATATATATTCATCAACCAACGACCAATGGAATTCCGTCAATTACTACTGTCTCTACCTTAATCGTTGAAGTTTCAAACTTTCTATTATCGTAGATGTTTAGGGTCTCGTAAAAGTTGAAAAACGTGGCCTAAAGGCTCTGAGCAACGAACTGGACGAAGGGTCGAGTCTACCTGTTTTGTGTTCAAAGGAAGGTAAGGGTCGTCGGTATTTTTGTAATTCGCATCAGACAGTTTCCATGGAATCGCGAGAATCTGGCGTCAAATTTCCACGCGCTTCCCTTTTACGCGATCGGGTTTCGATCGACGCCCATTCCGGCTTTCGCTTTAGATCGCTCGGCTTAATTACAGAGAGCGAAGCCCGAAGCGCGATCACTCCATTCCCCGTATAACCCTTCTTTCACTTCAGAATTCCCTACTTCAGTCTTCGCCTCCACCTCAATTTTCCCTTTGTTCTTTTTTGATTTCAAGAGTTTTGAGATCTTAAAAGGCCAAAGAAATACGAGACGTCGTGAACGCACTGTACGCTTGCCAAATCGGATGGCATTTTTGTCTTTGACGTTTCAACGCGAAGCCACGATAACTCGGGAAACAATCGCAATACTTGGCGCCGAGCCAATTATTGCGTGCTTATATTCCACTTGACATGATAAGATTAAAAAGAGGAAGAAGAAAACACAAATTGAACGTTTCCCTCGGTTCTCTAGTTAATTGAGTTGCTTCGGATAATTGGGAGTGAAGTTGTCCAGAGTTCAGCGTCGCTTCGCTTCTCAGCTCAATCTCGAATGGGGTTTTAACGATTGGATTTTTAATTAATAATTTCATCTTTGCTTCGTCCTCACTGGAAACTTTCCTCATTGGTTCAATGGGTCGTGAAGTCTTGTTTGGAACCTTTGTTTAAATAAAACAAGTATCACGAATAGAAGATGAATGTCTTTTCAACTGGGTGATAAATCTACTAGCATTGCGGGGGGGGGGAAGAGTTTGTTATGATCGGAGAGTCGTAACGGCTATTAAAGAGCTCTCCATCAACGACTTATTTGGCCCAAAAAGTGGAGCGTGCGAATTCGTGCCAAGACACTTGTTGACACAGCTCGTATCATTACCCGACCTGGGGCAAATGTGCGTGTCCAGTTGGGGGAGAGGTAACTCGCCGCTTGCTTATAATGCGTGAGAAGTTCGATTCCAAAAAGTACCATATTTTCAGGAAATATGAAAAACTTTTTATAACAGAACAAAAACAGAACGATGTCAATAGTTTTGACCGCTTGGTTAATTATTTTAATTGGAAACCAATTTTCAGCGGGAAAATAATAAGCTTGAAATTAAATGGATTTTTCGATTTAATCTTCCACGAGAACAGAATTAAAATTAGCTACGACTCGAATTCGCAGGAGTAGGAAAAATAAAAATACGATCTTTGCACGTCGTCAATTCACTTGAATTTTCTCAGAAATGGGAAACCTTTGATTCCTTTGGGTGAAGAAGCCGCGAAACATTCGCGTCAAATTATTTTCTTCGTAGAAATTGCTCTGCTTCGGGAATCGAATGATTTTGTTACATCCTGTAAATGTGCTATCATTGTAGCAGGGAAATCGAAAGAAGCCGATCTCGCATGCATCGCAGA
This sequence comes from Zelostemma sp. ZL-2020, assembly GCA_022816865.1. Taxonomy (NCBI): domain Eukaryota; kingdom Metazoa; phylum Arthropoda; class Insecta; order Hymenoptera; family Platygastridae; genus Zelostemma; species Zelostemma sp. ZL-2020. The sequence goes on along the minus strand of JABFQM010000243.1, from coordinate 39,629 downwards.
CTGCCTCGACACACTCGAGAGCTTTGTACAAAGCTCCCCTTTATATTGCGCACATATCGTCAATCTTACACAAACATTTCATTATAAGGTTACCCTTGTGGCACAATGGCATGGGAATAAGAATTTGCATCCGCGACAATATCGGAAAGCGGGACAGAACGTGACAGATTATCGTTAAACACTCCAACACTTTTGTCGTTTCAACATATATTTTTGTTCTTTAGAAAAGCGGGCAGGTAAGACTATGAAACGTATTGAATTTTTCATAACGTTCCCTTACTCCTTGACATATATTATGAATCGTTGCAGAGCGCATTTATTTCACCTCAACACGCATCGCATGTTGAGAGCTGTTATGAAAGATGTTTTGACGATACAACGCCGGACACAAAAAGTGTAAAACTTGTTTTGTATTTTGCAGATATCGCAATTCTTCAATTTAATGAGTACTCTAAGATACAGCGGTGAGAATTTTTGTTCTTATCGTGGTTCTTATCTTCGCGGTTTTGAAGAAAATTAATTTCACTCGCATAAAAATGACCCATTTTTCGCGCCTTGAAAAATGACTGACGTGACCATACAAATCTGGCCCAGATCGCGCTTGCCATTATAAAGGTGTTGATGAATTTCGAATTAAAAGATAAACTTTGAGAATTTCATTGAATTTGCGACATCACTCGGGTTGTACGCTGAAAAAAAAAACATGACACATTTCACGAAAATTCTGGAGGTAAATCGCATCCTTTTGGCGGCTCTTTGGGATGTAGCCCGAGGGGAAAAGAGACTCATTAAAGAGGATGATGCTTCTGTCTTTGAGAAAAAACAATGATGGAACAGCAGTTAATTAATACCGAAAAAATACGTAAATTTTAGCCTCGGCGTTTTTCAGTTTCGAATAAAGTTACTTCAGAAAATCTGTTTATTATCATAATTTGTTTATTCTTTGGTTAAACAAATGTACGGATTGCGCTTCTTTAAAATCCTGTAATGAGGTCAGGAGAGGAAGCGGAAAATAATCTCTGAAAATTCATTTTCCGGGTGTTTTACAGCACCTCGAGTAAATGAAAAAGGATTAATCGTACAATTTCAAAACTGCTTCACGTAAAAGGGTGTTTCCGCAAATGTCCTTAGGCGAGCGTCTTAAGCTTTTTATTTAAGACAGAATGTGTGATATACTGATACGACATTCAATTCAATTATCCCCGAAAAATTTCCTTCGGCAGGTTTATGGAACTAAATATTTAATCTACCAGGATAATAATCCTCACGAATCAAATTTCTTCGTAATTTTCATCAACCTTTAAATAATCGATACAAGTGTAACGATTTTAACAGTGTTGCGAGTTATTGCTACTTAAATTTCTATAAAATTCCTACAGCGAGCATTATTATACTCATCCTTCGTGTTCAAAAGAAATAAATTTGAGTGGATAAAGTATACATTTACGAGGTGATTAAATACGGGGAAGATTTAAAGAATGAGAAAGTCTTTCAAGTCCAAAGTTGTACTCCATCAGAAATCGAGTTAATGTACCATCGGCATACGTGCGAGAATATTCAGTGAAATACATATTTGAAGTGTTTTCAATGCGCTCTAGAAACAAGTTTGCTTCCTATGACATATTATTCTCTGCTAATTCTTAACTAACTACTTTGTATGTAAGCATCATCTGGTTTGCATACACGTAGTCATCTTCTTGGTCGCCAATCGGAATGAAACATCTTCATAATCTGAGTAGACCCTGTAATTAGGTTATAAATTAATCACTGCAATCTTTGTGGCCTGCGGCTAAAGTCAGAGGATTAATTTATAAGGCAAAATCGAGTTATGTTTTTAATCTGAAATTATTACTTTGCAAGAGTTGAAAATGATGAAAGTTTTTGCCAACATTAATAGATAAATTAAAAAATAGCCTTCGCATCAAGAAATGGAATATAAACTAAAAATATTGTACATCATCCAATGACGACAGTCCAATATCTTTATTATCCTCGGAAAATTCCATCGTGCATAATGAGTTTTTAAATTATTATTTCATTATGATCTCGGTTGAAATTCGCATTTTAAAATAATCTTTTTCAATTTTCTTCAGTGTTTTCAGTATCATATTTCGAAATCCAATAAAAGAGAACCGCCAATCTACAATAATGCACATGCATCGTTACTTTTACCAATTTTCGCGGTTGATTTGTCAATAAAAGTAACACAACTTTTTTTTCGCGATAGGAAAACAATGATAGAATCAATTTTCACGTGGGGAATCGGGAAATAAAATTTTTTTATTCCTGACGCTGAAAGCAATCTGGAGTTTATACACACAAATCTGAAACAATCTTGAACGTTAGTAAACGTGGTGTTGCATGAGCGAAATTTTTAATAGATTTTTCTTATTTGCTAGATTTTGCAAAATGCAACACTGAACAAGATAATAACTCAAACCACGAATTTCTAATGCGAATTTAAAGAGTATTCCTGGAATGAAAAACTAATTAATTTTTTTACGACGATGAGAGTGATTTATTCTCTCAATCATAGTCGAATGAAGATCGTAAAATACGACGATCAAAACGACGTGATAACTTTATCGTGCGGCAGTATAATACTGTAATATTTTAATTAATAGTCTTCTAAAAATATCAAAAGAATGAAATTACGTTTCGAAATCCTCAGTGTTTATTGCCAATCTTTCAAGTATTTACGGCAACGTATTCAATTTGATTATTCCGAAGATTCGAAGTATTAGTTTTTAAAACCTTAAGCTTTTCTCAGGCAAAGGATGTTCTGTTAATTGTCAGTTCATTTGATCGAAATGGGTTACGTCGCTATTCAGACTCTCTAAAAAGAGTCCAAACGACGGACCGAAAACTAAAATAATTAAAATATTTTCCGTGTATTTATACAGTCGAAGATTATCGACAACCGTTTTACTCCGTTACTCTACACGTACAGTCTTGCATTTTTTAATCGAATCGGTTAAATCGGGAAACTTATCAATAAGTTAATGGAGCTATCACAACCCTCGGTTCAACGAGTAAAATTTTTCCATAAAATTCTTAGTATCGATCTCTTTTAGTTAACTCTGACCTCGAGCTTTAAATATTTTGCAATCGATAGCGAGGTCCACGAGTCGTTGACTCCACTTCTCGCGCCTCTTCATTTTCATCCACTCTTATTCCTTTCGGCGCTCATCGATTCTTCGAGTCTTCGTTTTCCATCATCCTCCTCGTCCCTCTGCATCATCCCTCCATACGATTGCGCTCACGAACGTGCAGAACTTTCAACGCGATGTCAGAACTATCAAGAGTACCAGAGGTTTCTTGGACGGATCTCTAATTACTTTACAGGGCTGTTTGTCCCTCGGCATTTTAAAATAATTCGCAGTTCGATTAAAAGTCCATTTCAATCGCTTTCCAAAATATAACGCTCGGTTTTGATCAAGCTCGTTTGAACTCTGCGTTTTTATAACGCGAACATTATTTTCTTCGTAGATCATGAATGGAAAAAGGTCTAATCAAGGTAAAATTCGAATCCAACAGCCACAATTTATAAGATTCAGAATGTTATTACTCTATGTGGCTTTCAGAAGGAGACTCTAATGAAAGCCCGATATGGCTTCGATAGGGTAAATCACAAGTAAAGCACTGATCAAATCCCAGTGTTACATTCTTGGCAAAACCCTATCGAGAGACGTATCAGGCCCCTAAACTGATGCACCCTAACACGGAATTTCCCATTCCACCCCGGCGTGCTACCATTGACGGGATATCCCCGGTTCAGTTTTACTTCGGTTAATATCGCACGCCGAAAGACGGAAACCACTCGGAACTTTATAATTTCATTTATTGACCCCAGGATATCGTGCAATTATTTTAGTCTTCGAAAAGCGTTTACGCGAAGTTGCTGATTCCCAGGTCATTGCGCACGAACGGAACTCCCATTCATTACATATAACTGAATTTAATTTCCGTCGAATGCGGTTAGTTCGAGTTGTAACTTCGGTATCAGTCCTCTGTAACTTTGAAAATTTGGAGATGTGTTGGTAATCGTTGCACATTCATTACATTATTATCCATGTACAATAACTTTTCAATTACTTAGCGTCGCATTCATCTTGTTTTTCGGCGATTTGTGATCTATACGATAGTTTTTCATTCAGATTCAATCTTTCAATGGACGATACATGCTGAAGATCCGAACGGATTATCAGTAAATTTCTGGAGCTTTAGGATGCCTTTATTGAAGCGCGCGGTTGACTTAATCTTCTCCGTTTTTAAATTCAGAAGAGGTAGAGCACTTTTGATCCAGTTCAGGGCGTCTTTGCCAAATTACTCTCGTCAGACTTCCAGCACCGGACGCTGCCGCTGAAACTACACCTCTTTCCCTCCGATAATTCGTAGTTTTTATTGCCTTTCTTAGCGGAAACTTTGAAAAACTTTACAAGTTTTCTAAAACACCATGGGAGTAAAGGATTGAAGATACTTGGAAAAGCCACGCGGCGTGCCTTCGTAATACTTTGTATATTATTTATTCAAAACTCTAACGTAACTTTTTAATTTGTTTAGTAACAAAAATCATGTTCGAAGTAATTATTTTACCGGGAGAAGAACATGTGCGTATTGAACAAAACATTCAAAATTATACTTGACGAACGAAATAACAATTTCTCAAATCATTTGCCTGGATGAAGTTATCGATTGTTCAGAATTTTAAAACTTGCGACAAAATAAAAAAACAATGTCTATTGATAAACTTCTATAGTTCCCGAATCGATTCAATGCATTTTTTAATTTCATTTGTAGAATAAATCAAATCATGACAAAAACAAAGCCAATTTAATCGAGATAACTGTTGGGAATTCCGAAATAGCATGCGGCACTGGTTGAATTATTCGGACCTAAAACATGGCCGTCGTAAGTGTACCAAATCTTGACTTACTATGCAATAGTACGCGAGTTTCAACATTTTTAGATGTTAAGAAAAATTGAAAACTAAATCGTTGCACGTTCATTTCGTGCTATTTGTGTTGTGGAAATCATAACTTATGCAACATTTTATAGAGACCAACCGACAATGCAAATAGTCCGTAGTATTTTTTCATATTTTTTGACCAGAATTAATTCTTCCTGGCCTTCGACAATATTACGTGAAAACGGCGTTGATTCAGCGGAACGTAAAAATGCATTTGGTTGAATTGTTAACATTTAAATCCGGTGAATTTAATTACAAAAATTGCCCTCAATGCTAGTGTATTCCGATGTATTCACGATTTTGTTCCCATTTCGAAGGCAGCCATTATGTTGCGACGCCAGCGACGCCAACGGATATTGAAAGTCCTTGTAATGTTTAATTGTTTTTTAACGACCAAGGTGCAATAGATTCAATAAATTAACTTTAATTGGTTTTCGAAAGTAATTATTTCTAGTCAATGAATTCAGGAAACAATCACTGGAAAACAAAGCTCTGCATTATAAACGTAGTTCTGCAGTTTTGCATTGACTGGTTATGGTTTTTTTCCGCGCGGTGATGTATTGTCGAGACAACGAGACGAGATCAAAGACATTTTTGTCCAAAGTGTGCTGAGCATGCATAAACCTCTGTGCTTTGTCCTTTACACCCGTCAGTCTCATCACTCGCAATCCCCGAGCCAAATCGAGCGAGCCATGTGTCAATGTTGTGCGCGCATAGACACACATTTTCCCGGTGAATAATGTTAGATCAGAAAACAAAGTTGAGCTCTGACTTCCCATGTATCGACGGTTAATATCGCGCAAGCTCCGGCACAAATGTTTCGAAGCTCAAATAAAATTTTACTCGTTGAATAATTAATTCCCAACTTTCTATTTGGAAGAATAAATTTGCATTATTGTATAAATTGAACTAACGCTACCAAGATCGTTGAATAGTATTGGCTTTAGGCAATCAGAGAGATTGTTGGAAAATCTTCGATCTGATAAGATCGAAGCAATAAATCCTGCAACATAACAAGCGATTGGTTCCGAAATAAGTGAAGTTCTCGCCATTCATGCTTGACAATTTGATTCCAAAACTGTCGAAATTGAAATTGTACGTCACAGTGTCGTGACTCCGTGTAACTCGATTGCCAAAGCAAAATTTCCTATGAATTCATTGAGGCGTCGACGCTTTTGTAGACCTGTTTTTTAGGGAAAAATGTAACATCACTCGTATCCTTTCAAAAGTTCGCGGAATTTTATTTTCAATATTTCAGAATCCAGAATATTGAAACAATCAATTCCAGCGTTATATTCTACGCTTTATTTTATGTCAGAAGGATCGCTGTGATTGGTCAGTTATACCTGCGACATAAACTAACTGGTCTCATTTGAATGAACATAAAATAGTGTTACGGAAGAAGAGCGTTTACTGAGCTAGTCTATTAAGATTGATGTCAAAATGTAATCACAATCTAAGAACACTTGAAGCGCAAGCTTATAAAGTACCTCTATATGGAAGCCTTTACGTAAATGCGTCAACTTCCACCAAAGGAAGTTAAACATCTTAATTCCTATTCTAAGAACATCAAGAAATGTATTGAATGATGGACCATCAAATATAAGATTTAACTATGCTTGACAAAGGGGCCTTTTAACAAAGAGAGCTCTTGGTCTAAATTATACAGCACTAAAATTCTCGAATTCCCAAGTTTCATATGATCTCTGCATTTCAAATAGTACAAGAAGTAATTTTCTCTTTGATATGGAAAATTTAATTCTGCCGTGTAATTCGATACTTCTTTCTCGAGCAATATATTTCGCAACTGCAATTTCTTCTTCGACTTTGAAGGTGCACGAGATAGATTACGAATGCGTCAAGAATTAAATGGACCGGATATTGATAGTAAAGGAAGCGATATAAAATGATGGAGATGCTGGTACAGTGTGACGAATAAATGTAGCAAAATTAATCGAAGTTTTTTATCGGCGTGTTACGTAGCCATAATTTAGTTGAATTATACATTTCTTTCTCTTCCTGTATCGATTTTGCTGGGTAATTTAAAGTTTTTACTGCTATCAGTTTTTCGCTGTAGGAAACTCAGATTTCCAGCCTCGTTAAAAATCGAGAAGAATAAATCTTAACCGGATTTAAAACTTAATTTGAGCAGCTCGAATCAAGGAGGTTTTCTTGGTTCGAATGTTACATATTCGTGGTAACATCGACACGTGTATGTTCGTATCAGAGCCGTGATAACAGTGCCATGTACGATTTACCGCTTTCCTGGGCTAAAGATAACGACGTCGAAGTTCGATGCGGTGCGCTGCTCTGAACCAAATGGTAAATTGAGGGTACTAGTGTCGAATCGTATCGCATTTAGAGCAAGCCTCACGTTCCTGCAGTAGTTGGTCTCAAGGGACGAAGAAGAATGACCGCAACTGCATTATGCAAAACTGGAAGAAAATAAGAAATATAAATTGACGATGTGGCGAGGAATGGGGAACCTTCAATTCAGATCTACGGACATGTCCATTGTTGAATGTAGTTGCGGGAAAAAGTGACTTTGTTGAGATTTCAGATCCGAGAAAATTTGTTTTCAAACAACTTGTATATTCTTCAAGTTGATACTTTTCAAGCTGGTCTGGAAGACTTCATTTGGTCCCGATAAACTTTGAAAGACCTGATTTATAACGACCTTTTTTAGCATAGCTTTTTTTAGAAATGTTGTACCTTGGAACACTTTTCGTATTTGTGTGGATAGACCAAAATGAAATACGATTCTATTCATCACAATGGTACACTCGAAAACAACGTATAATCGTTTATTTGTTTATGTTCATTCAATGTTTTATTAAATTGTTGAATTTTTAAAAACTCAGTTTTGAACAAACATCAACTTTCTGCGTGTACACTTGAACAAGTTTTGGCCTTATCAACTCAGGTGCACTTACGAATGCAAATGCACTATGCAATGTATTGAACGAGCTTTAAAGTACTCTCGTTTGCGTTAAGGCTCATTGCCGGATAAACATAATGCAATTTTGATGTTAAGTCGTAGCTTTACTACATTTTCCAAAAATTTATGGGGTTGCCTTAAAAAAAGACAGGAGAAGAAAGTTCTAATCAAGTTAAACAAGAAGCTTCTAAATGTCTATAAAAAATCATTGTCTTCGTTTTCGTAAAGAAATGAAAAAGATTTGAAAGTCGGAAGACATAAAATAGTTTATACAATTACAATTAAAACGTGAAATTTGGAGATTAGAGTAAGTTTCGATGTAAAAATGATTAGATAAGCTCAAATGCTATCAAAGGATTTCTCAATGTTTTCTATAGCCAAACAAAAGAGCAGTTTCGTTTAAATGGATTATAAAAGTTAATTTGTTCCGAAGAGAATCTCGACTTTTTATTGTACGAAACTGAAAAGTCGCGAAGAAATTCCACTTCAGCCATTCAAGAACCAATGCAACTACTTTCGTTTTTGAGATTCAATTCCGTTTTCTGTATTTTTTTCAATCACGCCTTTTATGTATTCAGTAACGCCACCGCAAAATAATTTAAAAACACCTTCGTTTTCCCAGTTGAAAATCGCTAAAAACAAATTTTCAATTAATCCCTGTCAGTTTTAGTCACTCGTATCGAATTCGCGCGGAAAAATAGCTACATCAGAATGAAAGAAAACGAAATTAGGGGTAATATAAGTTAGCAAAGATTCTTTAAAGGCTTTACCAAGTTTCTTTGTAACTTTGAAAGAAGTGAAACATCTGCGTGAAGTTAAAGTTTACTAACTCTTCGGATTAATTTTACCGTAAAATCAATACCTTTCTTTTTTGTGTGTGTTTTAACACACACAATCTTTTAACTTCAAAGTGATTTTACACTTAACTAAAGTATCAATAATTGGTATACAGTCAATAGTTTCCGTTCAAAAAGGCGTTAAATTGTCACGCTTATAACTCGCATAAGTATGAATCGTAATTTCTCCGTGTACTTCAAGATTTACATCGCGAATGGTACAATTTGAATCATAAAAGTTGAATCACCCTCTTACGATTTACATGTTACGGTATCGTTTTCCCGACGTATCTAACAAAACTGAGAGAGTTTTAAAACCCAACATTAACCTTCCAACCTCGCTGCGTTTTCAGCCCCATCAGAGACCATGTATTTTTGCGCTTTAAAAGTAAATCACGATGCGAGACTGACGGGTTAGTTTTCATGGAGTTAATCGCTTGAAACGAAAATGTTGAAGTTGGGGGCGTAAAATTTGCTTAAGTACTCGTGAACTCCTTGAAAAGAACCTTTTCTAGAATCGATAATCGATAGGAAACTTTGCTCAACGATAAAAAAGAAAGCTCCCAGCAGTAACGTTTTGATTGTATTTATGGTGTTGTAGATATACATCAACATCCATTAAAGACGTCTTGAAATCAGAGTTATACCACGAAATAAATTTTCACTTCAGCTGAAAGTTTTCTCAGATGATTTCACAAGGTTATAGCGCTTTGTTGAACCGAGATATAAAGTGTACTAGATTTCGAGCTTTATTCGGCGCTTTATTGTAGCGTGGAAAAACGGAGTTCATTTTTTTTTCTGTTCCTGCCGACACTATATAGAATAAAATTCAAGGGGGTCCCAGAAGAAACAACGGATTAAATATTCACTTATTTAACGCTGAAAGCATCTTTTTTATTGCTAAAAGCGTCATCTGCTTTATTCTTTAAAAAACAATTTTATAAATGTAAATTGTGAGATGAATATGATGAGAAGTTTTTATTGTCATTGTCCGTCACGATTAATTTATAAACTCGGCATTTCAAAACTACTTTTTAAAGTAGAAATATCATTTGTATAAGATCGCGCGTTGCGTAATGACATTTGACGAGAATTCAAGGTGACAATGAAGTTTGTGGTGCTTCAACAAACGACTCAGTTAATTAATTTTGGCTCAAATGATTCTATTCCGTTCGATTTTCCAGCGACACCTTTGCCGGCAAAGAAATGAGGGGTTTAAGGTTTAAAAGGGGTGTTTAATTAAAGTTTAAGAGATCTTACAGCATTTCAAAATGTATCAGGTGAAAAATGCACCTCGGTAAAGGAAGCTTTTACGAGAGAGCATAGAAGTTGTAAGCTGCTTAACGTCCTTCGAGAAATGCAACGAACATATTAAACAAAAAGAGATAACATTTTATTGAAGTACAACGATTTCCCGCAATATAAGAACAATTGTTACGCCATTTCGAATCGTCGGCAGTCGTACCATTTTGTTCCGTTTTCTTTGAAGTTGCTCTCGTTTAATTGTAGGTCCATTTATTTGTAATTAAACCACGGACAAATAAATGATCAGACACAGATCCTGAAACAATGAAGAACAAAAAATAGAGTATGTTGTGGGCGTGGATTCCGAACTGCTCAATCTGGTCGACAACGATTTACGAGCCATTGAAGACCCCATCTACAATGAGAGCGATTGTACCTAATGCAGGTGTGAGAGCAACCTGGAACATGTAATCGAGTAAAAAGCATTGACCGCTTTTAACAGGATCCGTTAAATTGTGCACGAGTATACACTTGTATGCAGAACAATTTTACTACTTCTACTTAAATTAATGGATTTTTTAATGTATCTAAAGGTTGTTGATTTATATATTGATACCACGCGATAAAAAATTGACGAAAATGAGAGTAGTTTACACCTGAAAACATTACACTACGGAATTAAAAAATATGTGAAATCGTGGAATCGTTTTTATCGGAATGATAACGGACGAGATTAAAATTATGACATACGATGGCGTTATTTGATTTCGCGTTTAAATTCGCATAAAGCTCTTCTGGACGTAAACTTGTTACAATACTCGGCCACGTCGTTCGCGCTACATTCCTCTTTACGATATTGGACGTACTAATGAGCTTTATCGATTTCAGCCTCGCGAGAGCATTCTTTAAAAATGATGCTTTTTATAATGAAACAACAGGCTTTCTGATTAATTAACGACGTCGAGTGATCGTTAATGTTCTTCAGATGCATAGACGTCTTGATTCACAGTCGCTCTTGTGAGGTCAAAATTTTAATATTCTATCATATGTATACTTGCTACTAGCTTTTGCATATGTGATGAGATTCTGCAATTTTTAGAGAACAAAATTAACTAATGAAGTGGCATTTACAAAATTACATGTCGCGATGGTTGAAACATTGATTAAATCGCGGGAACGTCCACATTTTTGTGATATAAGGATGAGTAAATTGAATTGAATTGTATTATATAATTAAAAATGTCCAAAATTATCTTATAATCTGGAACAATGTGAAGTTTGAATAATTTATTCACGAACGCGAATTTAAAAATGTTTATATTGTGAGTAAGATATTCATAGTTATAGTTATAAACCAGTAGTTTGAATTCGTGCCTCTATTTTTTAAATATTTTCTCTCTGTCAAGTATCATTCAAATCCGATACCAAACCGCTTTTCAACCCCGGAGTTTTTGAAGTGCACTGCATAAATCGTTGCATGTGTACTTACGACAAAGTTAATCGTTCGAGTTGACGACCTCGTAGATTTTTCTCGTCGTCTCCATTGAATCGACACATCCCTATCAAACTATTTTACGGCACAGCCAATTAAAGCCGCGATTCAATAAGCTCCGCAGTTTTGTTTCGAGCAGTGACAATCAATGTTACCTATAAAATCATTCGCTCGGAGAAAAGATTATGTTGAATACTATAAAATGACTATTTTTTTCAATTCAACAAAACATTTTGTCAAACCTGGCCTAGTTTTGTTGGATTGACACAACATGTTTTTCTTGGAAAAGTATTTTTAATTAAAAACTAACATTTTCGAAAGAGTTTGTTGAATAAATCATTTCTGATAACATGAATGAAAGTTTTTGCGCGATATGTTCGAAGTCATATGTTTCCCCCAATTAGACGTTCTATATTTCTGCAAAAAGAAACGACTACGACGGTCTTTTGTGTAACGAGTCTCCGCATATTTCTCACTTTTTATTTCTGAATGGAAAGAGACATACTAAAATGAAGGGCAGAGAAACTTTTAAAATTGGGTCACATTTCCATTGTGGTAAGCTCAAAGAAACCGCTGGGATGAGTGTTCTATCACACTTGCAAAGTGTATAATAAAAAACAATTCTGTTCTATAGCGTGTTGGTGCTTAGCACTAAAACTTGAACGTAGTGTAAAAGTTGTTTCGAACGCAATGAAAATAACAGTGATTGAACCTTTAACATTAAATTTATTCAAGATGCACCACTGCTTTAGATTGTTAAGGGTTTTTTTCATTCATTTTATCATACACTCAATCCTACATCGTGCCCTAAGAAAATTATTATCATGCAGTAAACTTGTCGTTTGAATATATTTTGGGAATCAAAGCAGAACATTATGCTAATGTGGGAGAATGGGACAGTGTAACAATATGGCATTTAACACACTATGCAGGCGAGTCAACGCAAATGTTAGCATATAAATTACGTGAAACTGTTTGCAATATTAACGCAGATAATTATAAAAATATTAGATTACATATAATCGCGCCATTTTGAAACAGAGCATAATGTTACTAAGAAAGTCCATGCATAATTCAACATTTTGTGTACATGCATAAGTTCAAATGTGTAACTGCTTACTGCACATGTGCAGATCGTTCGAAGTATTTAAAAGACCTGAAGTTGAAATACGTTTTCATACACCGATTTAATTTAATTACTGACGATTAAAATACAAACTTTTCTGATTTATGGTCGCGAATCTAAAATTAATGGTTTTCATTCTCCCTCAGACGTGTTATTACGCGTTGGTTTCTTTTCGTGCTTCCACATTCACCAGTGCTGTCTGGGGATGCGAATTGGCCAACTTCGAATAACATACTTGCATACGAGTCCAAGCCGTGGTGGAACAATGCAACGAGAAAATCACAAACGAACAATGAAGCCCTCGACATCACGGGGGAGCGAAATGCAAATCTCAATTGACCCTCGATTATCCCATCGTTGATTTTTATTGAAACGAGTCCAGTCGCCATAGAATTCGCGTGTTACGAGGCTTTTATCCGCACGAGACATTTAAATGAATGCTCGGAAAAAGTTGCCTTTCCACGACTACCTTGGCCCGTCTCGAAAGAATTCCCGACGCTCTCAACGTAAACTTTTGTCATTTGTTTCTTAACGAACGGCTCAAGACGTTAGCATGTCGTTTCCATAAAATCAGCATTTATTAATTTCTCGACGCTTTGAAGTGTCTACATAGTTTTTCAACTTTGGAAAGTAAATAAACTTCCTTCTCGGCGTATTATCTTTGTACCGGAGTTGGAATATAATTAAGGTTTGTTTGACGTTTGTTTAACAACGAGGTAATAAACCATAATTGCCCGGATTCAGTAAGATGAGGGTTTGAAAAATTCACTTTCCAGCCTTGGAAGCCAGGAATGAAAAAATTTGCAACGGGAATTCCGATTCCAATTTATTATGAAAATTCTTTTCCGTTCCGTCGAGAAATGTGACAGAATGTACATTCTCACCCTTCTCGATTTGTCACAGTAGATTCGCAAATTTTCTTCTCCGGGCTTCGTTTAATCATGTTCCATTTCAACCTAGTTCCGCATTTGAATTTATAGTAGCTCTATACAATGGCTTGCAAAAATTATCTTCCGTCAAGATAATTTCGACTTTGCATGATTTAAAAAGTTGAAGACGAATTGTTCTTCCCAGAAGAAAAAGGTAAATAAAACTCGCATCTCATGGGGTTTCGGGAGATATTTCCATTCCAAGCCGCATTTCTTATTGATTGTCCTCGACGTTTGGTTCTCTGCTGAGTTCATATTTCTGCCCTGAAGCTATGGGATCGATACGAGCTTGTCGTTATCAGCGCACATGTTACAAATTTCATTTCTTCGATTTTCTTCAACTAAAGTACGAGTAAATCTGCTATACATTACATGCAAATTTCCGAAATACCCGTTACGCGCAGTGTGTTCCTTAACGAGAGCATTAATTTTCATTCAATGGTCTTTTTCAGCGAACTCTTGATACTGCCGAAATCGCATTTACAACTTTTAATCTACATCGAGAAAAGGCCATTGGTATTTCTCGCAATTGCAACTGATTTGCAAACAATTTATTGGCAAAATTAAATCACTAATCGAATTGAATCTTCGTTTATTTCCAGCAAACATTACACGCGCAGCATTAGAATCATGGAAAGATTTGAATTCTAATAGTTGCGATATTACAATTTTCTGGTTCAGAAGTTCCGATATTGTTCCAAGTTTTTATCTGTGTAAACCATCAAGTGGCGAACTTTTGTTTGGCTAATGATGAAATAAAAATAGCAACAACAAAGATGGAAGTACGGGCAACTGGGACGACCGAGTTTAGAAGTTTCTCTCCCGGGTGAAAATGGCGAGGTTTCTTGAGAGCACGAATCCACAGGACTTCCCGTTTTTACGTTTCTCACGAAATTCTTTTTTTCCCTCTTAACTAAGGAGAAAAGATGAGAAATGCAGTGAAGAAAGTCGTATAGCATAGCAGAGCTGCCCGAGATCGTCGGGAAATGGCTTGTAACCTCAGGGGATGAACCTTTTTTGTGTCTGGAAGACCTTAGAACCAGTACCGGTGTCGCAAGAAACGAGTGACGGTCCCACATATCATCGCACTAAAACGCTCTAATGCAACCGTAAACTTAGCCATTTAAATGCCCTCATTTCTTTTCGATTTGTTGCGACAGAAAATAAAAAACTTGTCTGAAGATGAAATCTGAAGATCGCGAAAGATCAGGGTCTGAAATTCAAAGATCATTATTTTCTAACCTCGGAGCGACATTCGCTTTGACCGATGTGAACTTGGAAAAAGGAAACTGGCATTCGTTCGTACTAGATTGTATGAAATCTTGTAAATGAAACACTTTCTATGCTTGCGACTCAGCGTGCATAACAAGGCTGCTCTTGAAAGTCATTGTGATTATAGAGTGTAGACGGTGTAAAGAAACGAGGAGTAGCGGTTCCGTCTAAAGAGGCAAAGCTCGGGTCTCGAGGTGATGCTCTCAATTGATCGAGGCAACCTCTGCTGTACTTGACAGCAACATACCCAAGAAAGACTTTTGATGCAGTAAATGCTGCAATGAAACAATTCTTTGACCCAGAGATCCACTCTTTGTCGCATCGATTTGAGAATATTTCGGTTCGCTTATCATTGACTGTTCAAATATTCGGGAAAATTTTCGTTTTATTCTGTCGTTTTCGTATTTACTTTAATACTGAGATGTTTTTTCTTTTGTGAAGACTCTTTGTCCGTTCCAATCTTGCTCAAAATCAAATACTTTCAGCATGTATCGTACGATTTGACGGGCTTTTTCGAAGAACAAATTAGTTGAATACGATAAGTTCTCAAGAACGAAATGGTAGTACGCCATTTATTCAATAATAGAAAACTTGCCTCAAAGAGGAGAATCGTTTTCAATTTATTTCTGCTATAGAATTACCATCAAGATTGAAAAATTCGTCAGAACTCGTTAATCTTGTTTTCATTTTTCCGTTAATCTCCGAGCTAACGGAATTGAAATAAATAGAACATTGTGCGGTTTCGGAATCTCATTGAGAATCTCATTTGATCCAACGTTCTGAAAATTCTCTTCTCAAGTCCACTTCATCATATCTAAACTAATCAGATCTTTATTAAAGTTGCCTCGAATTTACTAGGGTGAGTTTCAAAGCAGAAAAATATCGAAAATTGTTGCATTAATCAAGGAGTTATTTCATTCTTAAAATATTGAAATCTTAACAGCTTAGTTTCATATTCATATTTACGCGCAGCGAAGTAAACTTCTCTTTCAAAATTTCCAATTCATGAAAGCATTTCGAAGTGAAAAATATTTTTTGCCGATTGAAAGAGTTTACCGGTAAAGAACAATTTTCTCTGGCAGCCGATTTTATTTTTCAGACATTAATTTACACTTGGAGCCTATCACAGAAAATATTGAAATTAATTACCATAAAACGTATCAATAACACAAATCTACGTAAATATTACTGGGAGGAACGAGTAGTAAAGGTCAGCGCTGGGTCAGAAAAAATAAACCCACTGGTCCGAGCTCAATTTCGAGGCGAATCATTCTGAAAATTTTAACACCTCCATGGTAACACTTCGACTGTATATTTCAAAGTCTACCCTGCTGTAATCCTCTACTTCGAGGTATACATTAATTCGCGATTTGTGGCGGATCATGCAAATCATGAGTGCAATGAAGCTTCAATCATGGATTAGAACCAACAAACGTAATTAGTTGTAAACATCATTGTGTAACTAAAATATTTTGATTAATGATTTTGAAGGGGCGACATTCAGCGAATAAATTAAATAATACATGAAGATATCTCTCACAGAAAATGCTCGAATTTGAAGATAACTGATATATATTATAATGATATGCAAATATTAAAGCATACATCATCTATAAATGTATAGTGCGTATTAATAGTATTGATTTTGAGAAGTAAAGTGGGAAACCAGCAGACTGGGACAAAGCTATATTGATGAAACGACTGAAAATATTGAGTTCAAATAAAAATAACTTTAACCTAACTAAAAGTAATGCAACGATCCAGTAACTACACTGGAATGAAAGTATTTCCATTTTCCTCCACTTTACGGGTTTCCTATATACGTCTTGAAAGTTCTCTGGTGCATTTTGATAAGATAAAGTGGTTTTAAAGCGGAGACAAATAAAGATACTTCAGCTGTATTTCATTACTGAATTTTTAGTTGTTCCAGTTACAAGTTTTTTACCGTCCTTGAAAATTGTGCATTTCATTCAAAAATGAGAGTGAATCAGGGTGGTTCAAAAATGTCTAATTAATTTTGAAGATATGATAACACACTCATCCAATCAGAGAGTCATCACTTATGTTTGAATTTGCGGATCGCCAAGTATGGCTCGATATGTTTCAAGATGTTGGTACAGCTTGCACATAAGATAACAATGCAATCATACCTCTTGATTCCCAGTAATTTGATGCTACAGTTCACCCGTTCTATGTATCTTATCTTTTCCGACTCCAAAATCTAAATCTACCTCGTACCGAAATCACCACGCTGACAGTGATCGTTGAGATATAGACAAATTTTCGTCACTTGACATTCCCCATGTGTCACGCACATAACAAGAAGCACTATACGTTATGCATTAAATCAATGAATAATCCCGGAACTACTTAAGTGATTATGTACTTCACGTACATAAACAGGGAAGAGGACCACTACGAATAGTCCACATATTTGCGTGGCAGTGCGAGGCTTGTCGCGTACATAGCTTGTACCTCGCGTTACTATGTTGTTTATAAATTCGCACACCCATTTCTAAGGGTCTTGCGTAAATCCGCTTTTCCAATTGTCTAGGGAAACCTTTTGTGTTTACCTGGATTTTGAAGGCATCAAAGATAATAGACGTTGGCGGTGATATTTAATCATACTTACCCAACTCCAGAGAACAACGGTTTCTGTTGTTCCCATAATGCTTGAAAAGTAGAATCGTCTATTGAATCTCTTTTGTAGGTGTTATCTCGACTGAGTGGTGGTCATTTCTCAACAGTTTCCGGTAAACCATTGACGCATATTTTCACGATAGGAAATTGATTCTACCATTGTTTACCACGCGCCATATATTCTAGTCGAGCTTCGTTTTTCAATGCCTCCGTATTTTCAAACAATTCGGAAGTCACAAAACGTGGAAAATGGAAATTAGAATAACACATGCTCGTCTGTGATTTGCATTGTCTCCTCGACCATGTTATCGCGATGAAAAATTGCTAGCCCATTTCACACGCGAGTCGACGCAAAAATATCCTTTAACGTTCCATTTCTGTATAACGATGAGCAATTTGTGCTGGAAACAAATTCACCGATAATGTGCATTCCGAGAAACAGATTCGTATCGTTTGTTCTTCCTTCCTAGGTAATTTTTTTGTTTTTTTTTCAGCATCCTTTCTGTATTTTAGAAAACTATTTGTGTTCAAGTAACTAGAAGTTACGTAATGTTTCACAGTTAGTTTAACACAGGAGCGACTGCATTTCTGTGGTTTTCGCGAGATATTCCTATGTGGAAGCGTATTCTTTGTCATTAATCTTTCGGTATTTGGAGCCAAGGCCTTTCATGCCTGAACAATCAAAGCAACAAGCAAAGCTCACTTCTCCGAAGCAAACGTCGCGTGTGAAAGAACCTATGACAGACTCATTTTTTTCCTGGATGAAAATCCATCGTATACTATATGTTACCGTCTAGACTGTCTGGAAGTGTCTCTTTTTACCGTTCACATTTGTAACTGCGTTGGACGTGATTAAATCTTCTCATTTTTCCTTTATTTTGGAATCCTGGCGAACAGCGACTTTACCTTTATTTCGGAATTTTCTGATATTTCAAGAAACGTATATAGCAATTATTTGAAACAACACAAAATAAATAATTCTATTACCGCCGTGGTCATAAACTCACATAATCGAGAATAACGTCTTTGGACTTTGAATTGTGGTTATAACGCATTTAAAAAACGACACAAATGAGATTACTTTAAAAAGTACGAAAGCCGTACGTGGAAATTGTGAGAATGAAGCCGTGAACATGAATCGTGAAAGCAGATGCCACTGAAAATACGATTGGATTATTTTATGTGCAATAAATGCAATGATGCAGCAAGCAAATGAGCTTTGAAATCATTGTTAAAAATGTACAAATCGAAATTATAACTTCAGTGATAAAAAAAGCATTCACTCATCCGTATTGTTGGATTTAAATGAAAAAACAAATCCGTGACAATGGCAATTGATCAAATTTCGATTGAAGTTAAAGGACGCGGAATAATTTGAATTAATATTCAGGGCTTCGGGAAAAAGTGATGCATCGCTTTATGTTGAACAAAACTACAAGGCGTGCTAAATTGCGATTCTTCGTAGTTGGAAGTGTATAATTGATATCGCTAATTTATAACTGCTATTCCCGGCCGAGTTTCCTATTCATGAACTTCCGTTAGGAACTTGGATGTCATCGTGACACGTGGTACTACAACGCATAATAGGAAGAGAAGAAAGTTTTCCGTGATAAACACGGCAAACCCACCGAAAAATGAACTTGATGTAAGAGAAGTTCCTTTTCAAAGGAAACCAATCCTAAACTTTTCGAGAATGAGTTTCTTGTGAAACATTAACTTTCGATTCTAAAGAATACTTTCTGTGGAGTATATAGATCGGAATATACTGCTACAAAGTCGTTATATTATACGTATTTCATGGTAAAGAGGTGTTGGTGTTTAATCCGCGTAGCCATTAATGCCGGTCTTGATTTGCTTCTAACCAAAGCTTAATCGCAGTAAGCACCGATCCGGATGTTCAGAATCAATTACTGGCCTCATTTTATTTCGAAATAAAAGTTTTCATCACAGGGAATTTTATTTTATGCTTCAAATGAAAATAAAAAATATTATTCTCATCACAATAAGGAAATGGAAAGATAAGTTTCAAAAATAAACAATACAATGATAAATCAATTTTTCAATCATCAATCTTCCATGACTATTCCCCGTTTAATTTGGATAAAAGCTTCATGCAAGACAAATTTTACGGTGCAAATATACTATTAATTTTTTTATTAAATGAAAGTAAAACAGTAAAAACAATAAACAGAAATTTAATCGCATAAATTATCATAGCGCTATCATTTTTAGTACACTTTTTAACGGCGGAAAACGTCTTGTACCTTAAAATTTTATCTAGCTCGTTTTTATATGATTTTCTATATATTTTCCGCATCTGCAAGATCAGGTTTAATACGAACCGAGTAACGTGACCCTAAAGTCCAGAAAGTTTTTGTGAGTTTCCATTGCGAGACTAGCGTATCTAGCAATTTCTATAAAACCCTTCTAACTTTCGTGGATTTATTTTGGACGCAGCGAAATATATGTAGATCTGCAAAATGGAACAGCGGCTATGGGCAAAGGGAGATTAAAAAGTATGCGCAACCCCTTTGCTTCTTCAAATTATGGAGGGATCGTGAATACCGCACGTTACGTAACGTGCACTCCCGGAGGAAATATTTACGATCCTCGCTTGATTTGACACGCGCAATTGAAACATCAATACGACAAAGAAAGCCATGCGAACAATGTTATCAAATTTTTGGGATTTCATTAAAACGACATTCATGGACATTTTTTGTTCAATTTTCGACTGTAAATTTTCATATTACATTAAAATATTTGAAATATGTGCTGAAATATTCGGCGTTATGATTCCACAAAACATTCCGTTGCGCGCGTTCAGCGAAGAATCAAATTTGTCAAACGGAATGCGAAAAGCGAGATCTTTCATAGCGCAAATTCCCTCGTCGTTAATTAACGCGATGTGTCACGAAATTTTTTTTCGGAAATGTGCATACGAATGCTCACACCAACAAAGCAATAAATTATTTGCTGATATTTCGCTCGTTCATTTCGGAACATCACTTATCATAGATACCTTTCTGAGTTATTTTTTGAGAAACTTGAATGATCAATACCTTGAGGTGAAATCAAATAAAAACCGTCAATTCTGAGAGGTGCTGGTATCGACAGTTCGGGTAATTGAATGTGTTTCACCCCGTTCTTGAACCCTTTGCATGCTACTCAAGGCTCGAGTTCTCTAAATGGGAATAGTAAATGAGGAAGCATGAGTATCAGAGAGTAGAACGATCCTCCTGGGACATTGAGTAATCGTACAGATTCTGATTGGAAGCTACATTGTCATTGTTTTCAGTCGAATCAATAGCTCGACTCTTGATTGAAAGAAAAATAATTTACAACAGACAACTCAGTCTACATAGACAAATTTTTCAACGTTTCACTTTATTATCTCGCTTTGTTCGCTGCACTAACAACTTCAAAGTTTCACGGTGCAGTTGGCTTTCCTGACAAATCGATAATTTCAAACGTAACAGCGACCGTTAGGAAATGGCAGATTCTGTCGGCTGGCTCAGTTAAAATAGTGCGAATAATTGAATCTGCTGGATTTAATTCGTGCAAATTAAGGCGTTATCTATGCAAATTTCGAACGACGAAATCATAGCAGCATTCACAGTAGCGGCATTGTTGGAGAGAATTCCCCCTCCCGTCACTCCGATCCCGATAAGAAATTCCATGATCCTTTTCCCGCAAGGGGGTTATCACCCGTTCCAAATATATTCGTTCCTCAAAACGCTCTACCCATTAATACTCTATTCCACGACCACTTCCAACCTCGCTCCTTTAACCAGTTTGGATGAATAAAAACGATTGCATTTCCTCAGTGTCAACTTTCGGAAGAATTTATTTTCCGAGGTAGTTTCATTTATGAGTTAATATTTTAATTATTAACTATGAATATAGTTACTTGTTCAAATATTTAACTCACGCAATTCTTTTTTGTTCTTTACGCTGTCGTCTACAGTTTAAAAACTTGAACCTATGATTCGTGTTCAGTAGTTCAGCACCGTTTTTCCGCTCACGATGTTTATTTCATAGCCGAGAACATAATGACAAATGGGGTATCCCGAGAGTGCTATTGACAAATCGCCGACTTTTTCGATTTTTGGATTAGAGCGGCTCGAGCGTTATCATTCTCGTCGATAATTCGGTACATGTAGACTTACGAGGTCCTGTTTTTTACCGTCCATTGCAGTGACTTATGTTTCTAAAAAGTAGCTTTAATTTATACTACTTTTCTCCGTGTTGAATTGCAGTTCGTTATCAGAAGAGTTTGCGACAGAAACAGAAAGCAACCAGGAAAAAAAGTGATCATGACCAGATTTGTAGTTGAGGGTAAATTAATCTTCGGTTAAAAATCGGTTCGGGATCCAGACCCGATTTTTTTCTCATGAAAATGCTGACATGGTGACGGTTATTTTTCTGGGGCGCAAGACTCATGAATTGATAATTTCGATTAATTTCAGCTTCTCCAGATACAATCTGATCATATATATTTTTAATCCTGCAAGCTCCTCAAATTACATTTACTTTCATACTCGTCTTTCAACGTTTAAAAATGAATTCGACTTAAATTTTGAGCACATTAAAAAATATTTTCTCTGCAGGGACGAATTAGAATATCCGATTCAAATATTAAAAACGTAATTCCCGATGAAGTGCCTTTATAAATCGATACAGTCTTTCTATTATTATCACACGTCACTTCTCTAGCACATCTTCATTTATCATCCCTGATTACGTGTGGTTGATCAAGTCCAATTTTTTTAATGGAATCGTTACATAATGGATGTAACATTAAATATCAGTCTTTTTTAGAAGCAAACCATTATCATTCACACCATTTGTCAACTCATCCCATCACCATATTTGTAACGGATGCGTCGCGGTCACATAAAACGTTAACCTAATTATGTCGGGGTGAATAACCACATGAGAAGCGAAGGGTACAGCTAGCCAGTGCATAAATACGTTAATATCAGGGATATCGTGCCGGACGTTAATGCCTCGGCTGCGCCAAGACGACGATGGAAAGTAGTTAAATATGAGAGTGCTGCATCGTCACTTGGTACTTCCATGGAGTAATAGACAATATTTTTTCGACCAAACGACCGTAAAAATGAGAAGTGATATGAACATTCATGTCCCCCATACTACTGCATTGAAGAAAATTCGTAACATTTTTCATCTTTATACCAAATTTCTTTCAAACGATCGAAATCGTAAGTTTTTTCAATTTGATTATGAAAATTGGAGAAAATGACGTATGATTGATGTAAAGCAAGAATGACAGTTGCCATGCGTGAAATTCCGTTCTCCGATATCGACACATTCCATGCTCATACGAGAGGGAAGTGAAATATCGAAGCCTTAGATAAGAGTCCTTCAATAAAAATAATTTCCGAATAGAAATTCGTCAGCGTTCAAAACTGACGAGAACATGTACTGTTGAATAATTTAGTTTATTCGACAAAAGTTTGACTATTTAAGGGAACGTTGCCACAATTCGCAGGAAAGTTGAAATCTTCATTTAGTACTTAACTTATCTTTCTGTACATGCACAATCTTGTCCTGGTTAATGGTTAGCCAGTTCTTGAAATACGTATCTATATTCACAAGAGTCTACAACTTGTCTGAAACAAGGAAACTGCCTTTATCTTCAAGATACAACTACCGAGTAAGAGGACTCGTATTTAAACTTTATCCAATTGCGCACGCTGCCATCATTGATTACTGTTTTGATAGTTATGGATTAAGCCAGCAAGATAAAAACATTTCAGAAAATATTCTTTGCCCCATAAAATAAAGACCATGCAGCAGATTTATGGAAAATAAACTCAAGGAAAATCTTATTTCGGGACATAATTTTTATTATCTGCCGTTGGCAGGGAATATTTATTATACTGATTCAGGGAAAATCCAGTGCCTCTGTTATTACTCTTTTTATAGAAAGAAGTAACCGTAGAACAATGTATTCTACGTTTCCACGTCAGCTGATAACAATAACGTTTTTAGTATCTAGCTTTGCAGAGAAAAATAATGTGGGAAAGATTATGTTAAAAAGGAAAACGATTCAATGAAGCATCCAAGTATCATAGGAAATTGCTGGAATCCTCGTTACTTTGTATGAAGTAGCTGAAAGGTAGAGCGTACTAAAACATGCACTCAGCAGGCTCATGTTTTTTCATTTTATTGCTTCCGTGTATTGCTCGAATGAGGTACTGATAACGTAAATGGTGGGATTTTTAAACGTTGTCCTCCACAAGTCGTTTAGTTTCGGTAAATTTCTTCACCAAATCCAATAAGCTATGTTAGTCTGCAACAGAGAATAAAAACTAAAGTTAGAATGATATTCACGACTGAAAATACATTTTTAACAAACGAATGATCTTTGGCGTTTGTTTCTGAAATCAACATAATTCAAATTAACGTGGATTGCATCTGGTCTACTACTCTGTTCGCGTTTTCCGTGGAAGCTATTTATAGCATTATGAATATTCAATGTGCGAACTCGTATATAGAACGAAACACGTTGACATTACTTTTAAAAATGCAACATCAAACCAATATTCATGAACGGATTGATGAATGACATTCATAATTGACTCATGAAGGATTTGAACAAAATCATGATAAATGAATTCACAAACCCGATAAATACGTACGTAAAATGTTCCTTTCATGGATACAGAATTTCCTCAATATTCCACGAAGTTTATGAATCCTGCAATTTTTCTCTCCGACTCGAAAAAGTTCGGGATACTCGCCGATAATGCATTTATCGATAATATACCCAGATTTAATGCAGACAAGAAGTTCAAAAGCAGCGTGCAAAAAGCGTAATGATCACTGCATCCAGAAATACATGTATCAACTCGCCTAAATAAAAAATGCCAGCCAGCAATGTACATTTACTTACTTCTGGATCCATTTTCAATATCTCCGACAGTTCAGCCATCGGAACTCGAAAAAAAGTCGATTTACATACGTATGTGTGTACGAGTATAGTTTCTTAACTCGGACGACGACCTTGCGAAAATGTATAGTGACCCTCTGCTGAACTTGGCTACCTCGTGCCATATATTTATCGCGTATCTCATTTCCCCGAGAGAAGTTTAGGACCTGTAGTATATCAGGGGAAGAGTGAAAATCACCGTCATCTGCTTTTCCGGCCCAGCGAGAGAACCCTTAGGTCCGGAAATGGGATTAGGTGATTTCGCTCCTCTCACATTTCCGACATTATTTTTGATTACTGGTGTATACTGCAGCGAAGATTAATCGAGTTCGATACGCTTTTGAGCTCTCAAATTGGAAATTACAAAGTGACCTTAGTACGGGTTAGGGAGAAAGAC
Source organism: Zelostemma sp. ZL-2020 (assembly GCA_022816865.1). Taxonomy (NCBI): domain Eukaryota; kingdom Metazoa; phylum Arthropoda; class Insecta; order Hymenoptera; family Platygastridae; genus Zelostemma; species Zelostemma sp. ZL-2020. The sequence continues at coordinate 14,827 of JABFQM010000243.1, read as the reverse complement.
CAATAACGAGGCTCTAAAAAGAAAAGTTGCCTGCGGGAATGTCAAATGTCAGAGTACGGACCTTCGTGCCACAATTCGATTAAGACATCGCGCGATTATATACACCGCTTTCTGCCACGAGAATATGGAATGTGTTATCCATGTTTCCCTCCGTTCTTCGTTTAAACGGGCCATTTCACGGAAATGGCTAGAGCTGCTTAATCTCACTTACGTATGTGGTGTAAATTACATTCTTTTTGTAATATCCGAACTCCATTTCGAAAACTTTATCGAGAAAGTTTTCAATCGTATTCTGTCAGATTCCGAGCTTCAAATAAGGCACTGCGATCTCATTGAAAATATTATTAAATTTAGTTTTTTCGTGAAGAGTTATGCTCGTGAGCAGCATTTTAAAGTCCTATCATCTGTGAATCCTGGCAAGGGTTTAAATTAATGTACAGAGATAAGACGTGCTTCGAAACAATATAAACTCAATTAGACACAGGACAATTACCATATCTTGATTAAAGCTGCCTAAGTATCGAATTGTAAACTGACCTAATTAGTTTTCTGCTTAATTGCGTACATTATTCTTACAAATGGCGATATTACATCACACAAATTTCTGATCGTAAGAATTTAATCCTAATGTTCATCAAGAATGTTGGGCCGTTTAGATTTTACATAAGATCATTTCATTTTGTATAATATCCTTTTGACAAAGGCATTGTTGACAAATTTTTTTATGTTTGAAAAACATTCGAATCATCTTTTACATCAAACTGGTCAAAGAGATAGTATTGAGAGACAGAAGTGCTTGAATAATGCCACTGAGGTATTCATTTATCAATATTTTTCTATCCCCTTTTCAGGGGCTTCTTTGTATGTCAGACGTGCATAGAAATTTGATAGTTTATTCTTGAGGTAAAAGTACAGAAACGGGAAAAATAAGCTGTTTAAGGCAAAAGTAAGGCCGCTACACTTCTCAGGATTCTTCGAGCTCGATCAAACGCGATTTTGGAATTAACGACTGAAACGAGCTTTGAACACTTTACGCGTTACCTTACGCCTTATTAGATCATAAACTCACCTCGCATTACACTTGGTTTCATTATCTTGAGTATTTTTTTCTGTTTTTAATCAAATAATGTTCTAGATTTCTTGGTGGAAAAAATAATGCAGAAATGATAGTTTAATAAATTATTTTTGAAACAATAAACGAAGTAAGTTCAACAGTACGCTCCAGTTTTACTTTTTGATAACTACTCAATTTGTATTAGAAGCATGAAATGAATAAATTAATTATTACAATTACCTGTTATTCCATTTTTTATTACTATATATCCTCCAATTTCCAAACATTCGAAATCGATGGATTTCACGAAATGCTTTTTTACCAATTTTCTCGTTTATTCCTTGCAGACTCAATTTGCGTAAAGCTTATAATTTCGTTCGGAGCGATTCTCTTGTTCTCCTGAGGGAACTATTCACTTTAGCGTAAGAAACGTGATAGGACGTTACCTAAACGAAAACGTTGAAGAAACGGTGCTGATGCAAAAAATTCCTCTTATTTTTCCTTAAATAACAACTTTGTAGCACAAGTGATACGAGAATGGAATAAAATGTAGACGACAGCAAAACATTATACCGTTGCGGAAATTATTGATGCTGTTTAAAAAAAATTGTTATAATTGTAGAAACTACACATCTTTGTTCTTTAATTTATAAAAAATTTGGTACTCTAATAAGATCTACCAATACATATGATCAACACAAATTATACAAACGTTCGTTTTACGTGGTGAAAATTCCATGGAAACTGTTGAAAAGTTTTTTTTGTTAATAACCGTTTTACTAAATTGAATCTCTCTTCGGTGATTACAGATAGCGATTGCAGCATGAACATGGGGCGTATTCCGATTGTATATAACAAGCCGCCATCCTTTGTCAAGAATTTTGCCAAGTAGTCCCCATTCCTTGAGAACGTTTTTCGGAAAGCGAAGGAAAAACTTCAAGGTATCGAAATCGAGAAAAAACACGGCAGTGAATTCCAGTGTGGTGCAAATTTGTACGAGATGTGATTCGAGAAGAGAGGATTTGCAACGAAAGTACCGGAGGGAAAGAAGTCGTAAAGAAGAAGTGAAAATAACTCCAGCAAAGCGAGAAAAGAATGGAGATGCTAAGCAACAAGATTCTTTTAATTTGGCTTAACGATGATTCAAAAGAAGTCTCAACGTTGGAAAGGCGAACACAATTTACTTTTCTATTTGATCCACGGTGGTGTATTTGAGTTTCTTGTAGCACTTGCAATGAATCATTTGAAAAGAATTTATTCGACCGTTGATCACACAGTATTACTGTAAATAAATCTTTTGACCGAAGCAACAAAACAAGAATAAAGTGGCAGCTTCAAGCACAACATGATGAGCAACAAACTCGGTAAAATCTACTCGGGAACCCCAGCATTTTTCGAAGCAACTTTCTGGCATTTAGTATGAAAGGTAAACATTTCTACAAACCTGAGTAATCATGGAACGTCTTGCAACTCGACTCAACATACTCATGAATGAGTTAAGGTGCGCATGGAGGGTACTATATATTTTATACCAGGAATGTATCAAAATTTGGGAATGTTTGGAGAAACTAGAAGACTTCTTGTACGAACAACAACTTGCCATTAGACAATTGAGCGAATTTTGCGCGAGAAGTGGAGATCAAGATGGCGTCATGGCGGTCGAAGATGCGCTGGCTTCCCAGCAAAGTTCCATGGGTGAGTTGGATGCCATAGCAAAGAGTTTGGGTGCTGCTATTGGGATTGAAGAAACCAGCGTATTGAGAGAAAAGTTAGCGCAACAAGAATTAGCGAAAATGCAAGGCATCGTGCAAGATAGCGAGTCTATAACAGCGGCGGTGTCCGATATGCAGAGAAATTTAAGGTTTTTGGAAACCTTAGAAACGCTCGAAGAAGAAGCAAACATTCCCGATGAGGCATTTTATAGGAGCTTAAACAATGCTTATCGAGAAGATCTCATTTGCGGGGATACTTCAAGGCCTACATCGCAACTAGGAATGATTTGGGAGGAAGCTGAAGAAGCTGAGGATACAAACGGAAAGAAAGAAGCGGAGACCAAGGTTTTTGAAAAACCCGCAACGGCAGAGCCAGAGTTGGAAGATTCTGCAACGCTGCAGACTAAAGAAGAAATTCAACAGGCGACCACTCTGAAGAAGGATGAAGCTGACGAAGATGAAGGAGAAATATTTAGCGCGGCGGATTATAAGAGTTACAGGGGAAATACACCTTGCGTTAGCGAACAGGATTTAGCACAACTTACAAGACTGAGTGCCATGGATTCCTCAGCTTTTGAGAAACTGCAAGAACTGGATAAACTGACGAGTCAACTACAAAAAGATTCTCAGAATTTGATTGAGCTTCGATCGAGACTCATGGATTCGCCGAAACGTCAGTTTGCTTCAGAAGTTGAAGCTAAATTAGCTGAAGAAGCCAGTAGTATAGATGAGCAGCTTAGAAAAATTTACGCTGAAACCGACGTAGATAACTGGACGTATTCAAAAAGTCCTGGCTCGACGGGACGATCTATATCCAGGGTCAGTACGGACAGCGGTTTAACGACTGACGGTGACTTCACGACTAGATCGATATCACCTAGACTGACTTCCGCGTCCAGAAACAACTTGGATACTATTTCTTCTACGTACACTCCGCCCAGATTGGGTTACACTTCGGCTATTCTAGAGAAAAGTCCAGAACCAGTCATCCAAATACCAATCGACGTCGGTAATTTTGCTAAAGGTTATGCTGAAAATAAAGAACTAACGGATTTAATGGCTGAAAGTTTCGCTACGGTAACATGCGCCTCGCCAACCATTTACAACACGATTACAGAAAAGTTGGCTTCCCCTACTCTTTCAGTGGAAAGCGTTCATAGCATTCACAGCGCTCACAGTGTACACAGCGTACACAGTGTTCAAAGTGTGCAAAGTGTTAGAACAAGACAGGATGGTTATTTTGGAAGTGCGGCCAGACTAAACTTCGACTTCTCTGAAATAAGATCGTCGCGAAGTCCTTCGCCTAGTTCGCCACCGCCGCCAGCTCCGCCAGATTCCAGCGAATCATTCTTAATGTCTAACATCAACGAGCTTGAAGCTGAAATTAAACGTACGCAGAGTCCAAGCATATTGAGAGGTGCGGATAAACTTGTTGGCTTGGAACAAGGAAGACTGAGTCCACGCGCCCCTCACTCTCCAAAATCGCCGAGAATTTCACCAAAACATTTGATGAAACCTACTAATGTCAATATAGTAGCGGCAAAATCAGACTCAGGATTGTCGTCCATGAGTGGCTGGAGCAGTTTGGACAAATCGCCTAGTTCGCCTAAAAGTTCTCTTGCAAAGTTGTTGACCTCCCACTCTCTCGATCACACGAGAAACTCTTTGATTCCAACAAATCAAGCACTAAGAACAGCTAGTCCTATTCCACCTCTACCCGAGCCAACAAAGCCTGTTATCATCCAAGAACCTCTGTACGATACTCCAGAAGGCAAAGATGCTTTTGCCAACGCTGCCGCTATAGCGACCACACGTTCATACAGCCCAGCTCTCAATAACTTATCATCGCTGACTACGGCAAAGTCACCAATTCTTCAAGAAGATTTTACTTCCATGCCTACCATCATTCCTAATGTTGCGTGCAATTTGAGTCCTAAAAGACGTCTCCGTCAGCAAAGTCTCCCACAACTTGAAGAATCAACATCGTATGGTTGGTCAGGGGACCTCAATTATCGGTCAGAGCAGCCAGCCATTTATTCTGTGGCAGGAAGTAGAGCGCAAGTTATGACTAACGTGTATACCAGCGGTTCGGGAACATATGGCTTCAGAACTACGAGCACCGGCTATTATCCTGAATCTATCGATCAAATCGGCAAGTACGCAGATAATTACGGGTCCTTACAGTATCCTGAAACGACGATGGCAGCTGGCGCAACGCATGTCAAACGACCAATGAGATCCATGTCCTTTGGCGATGCAAAACTTGTTCATGATAACTACAAATCAGGTGTTTACCGTAGCAAGTTTCCAACCGGAAATATCACTGACGTCATGTCTTATTATCCAACCAACGCGAATCTTCCACGTACCGAAACTAATGAAACTTCGTGGCTTAATTCGATGGAGAATCAAATACCCCACGATTCAACTTCTTCGAGTATTAGATCGTTAACATCTGATGGTGGTCATTCTCAAAGTCCTTACACCGACAGACGTTATCCACAACCTCCCGCTTACCAAGCACATCAGTCTCATCAGTATCATACGTATGCCAACCAAGCGTACGTGCAGTCTTACCAGCAACAGTATCCACCGTACAACCAACGCATCGGAACCAATGATAATGTTCAGTTGGTTGATGGTTATCAAAGACAATGGCAACGAGAACATCAATACCCATTGGATCGCGATAGCGGAAAGACGACAGGAGAACAAATTCAGCAAGGAGAATACTACGATGCTTCCAGTGTAATAGTGTCTCAATCTGGCTACATCAGTATATCTGCTGATATAAAAGATCATGAAGCAGATGCGGCAAAACTTGCCAAAAAGATGCGAAGAGGGTCGTCTTTGAAAAATGCTATGAGTTCTATGAGTAGTTGGTTACCAGATCTGCACTTGACTAAACGACACAGAAGTCAGTCTCTACCTGGTGCCGTTAGGGACGATGATTATGATGGAGCTAATGAGCCTCTGATCCAGAAAAATGCTGATATGGCACCAAGTAGAGGTCGAGCCAGAAGTCAAGGGCTGAGAAAGAAAAAGAAGCACACACTTGTTTCGACAGTATCCGGTATTCTGCAAAAAGCCAAACGAAGAAATCATCACTCATCGTCATCACTTTCTGATCCGGAAGCATCGGAAAATGAATGGAGCAGTGGCAAACAAAGTGGACTATCGGAGGATGAGGACAGTGCACTATCAGATGCTAATCAAGACTCGCCATTCTTTGCAACGATACAAACGATGGCTCAACGAAAATACTCGCAATCGCAAGTAGTTTTGCAACAACCTCAAGCGCAGGTACAACAGCAATCGATGGATGAATTGATATTGCAACAACAACAACAGCAAGCGTTACAGCAGCAGATTCAACAACATTCTAAAGAGTTGCTGCAAAAACAAGCTTTATTGCAACAACTCCAACAACAGGCGTCGCAGGACGGTTGGACGAAAGAGCAAGATCTGCGCTTGTCTCAAAAGGCAGAAATTACCGATGCAGAGCTTACGGAACAAGCTGAGAAAACAGAAGATGAAGGGAAAAGTACCGGATCGGGATCAGGAGGGTCGTCCATCTTTCCCACAGTTGGTGAAATTAAGAAGTCGACTGGTAGTTCTGACGAAGCTCCCAATGAAAAAGCTCCCAAACTTCCACCGGTAACGTTAATGGGAGGAGCCAGTATGGAATTCGCAGTGTCCAGAGCTTTAGGAAAATACAGGCAACGACAGTCTTCCACAGTTTCGGACGATCAAGGAATGATGGATGAAACTGGTGAAAAGAAATCTGACGAAGGGACGGTATTCACATTCGAAAATTACGAGTACCAAGAAGATGCATCCGAAAAAAGTGACGCGCCGAGTGAGAAATCATCGAAACCTCCTGAACTGGTCACGAGCATATCGGAAGAAGCACCCCCATCAGAAGGAAGTCCTTCCACCTCGAGTACTCGTGGTTACATACCGCAAAGTGGAAGTCGATTTTTGCCAAGACATCAACAGTCTCTTGAAATACCTTGGGGAGGATCGCGGAGCGGTGAAGGAGACGAAGATAATAGAAGCACCCACTCCTACAGAAGTACATCCAGGGTATCTTCCAGGCGTCAAAGTACAGAAGATTCTATAGACTCAGAAGACGAGTGGTATTGCTACGAATTGCGAAAGTTGGAAGAATTAGAGAGGCAGTCACATGTGGAAATTGATATGGGCGAGACACTCGTCGAAGAACCAGAAGAGAGTGAACCGTATCAACCAGATGAAGATGTAAAGGAAAGAATGTCTTTCGTCCTCCGAGAACTGCGACTAAAGGCGAAACCTAGGGACGACGAGGAGAAGAAGGATCGCGATAAAGAAGAGTCGGTTACAGCGCGAATGAATGGAGCCATGACGAAAATCGAAAGAGATAGATACCGAGACGAGAAACCTGTTCCGAAGAGAAAAACTGACGAAAGCGTGGAAACAGTATTCGCCAGAGTCACCGATTATCACACTTGGGCCCAGAAAGAAGAAGAGAAGAAAGAAGAAATTCAGACGATTCCTATGGAAGAAGATTCGTCCGGTGAAACTTCGGGTCCTGATAGTCCAGTCCAGTCGATGGATGAAGACGAAGAGGAACTCCAGAAAGAACTAGAAGAGCAACAGACGCGCAGAAGTTCCAGCGGTTCGACTCTTCGACATAGTGAGAAGATGCTTATAGGATCCGATTCGCTTTCACGTGAAGGTAGCGTAAGTGTTCCACCTAGCGAGGTATCTGTCAGTATTCCCGGCACTTGGGACTCTGAAAGCACTGTCCTTGAAGGCGATCGCGACGGTGCTGGAAGCACCGAAACTGCAACGCTGAGTCTTCCGAAGATCAAAATAGATTCTTCTTCATGTGCGAGCTCCGACACGACACTGAAAGAGGGTCAAGTGAGTCCAACACCTGGTTCCAAATGGAAGCTGTTGAAAGCGTTGAAAGAACGAAAAGCCGAAGACAAACTCAAAGAGGTCGAGGATGCTTCGAAAGAAGCTACTGCAATAACTCAGGGACCGACGCCAGTGAGTATCCTGATTAAATGAGGAAACGAGAATGGTTATTAATTTTCAAAATCAAGTTCAATGTTTCGAACTGAATCGAGAATGTTTGTAAGTTCAACATGTCACCCACGAACTGAATTGTAATTTGTATGGCTTTTATTACTTTAGTATAATAAGTTTGCGCGATTTAAGAAGATAGCGATAAACAGTCAATAAGATACGAGCGAACGTAAGGTCTTTTATCTATATCAATTCTAAGCGTCGTTAATAAATACATCGACGAATGTTCAATGGCGTGCGCCAGAACCTAAATTTGCGATGATACTAGTCAATTGATGTAAACACCATAGTCGCTTTGCGAGGCAATGTTTCCGAGAGCCTAATGCTAATAGATCTTGATAACACATTTCGATGTAGAATGTACGTCGGAACCGTAGGATAGTCAATTGTATCGACGATACGCAGTCGAAAAAAAGCTCACGATATGTTGGACCTAATATTAGATGGTGCTTTGCAATTAATGCGCTTCGACGTAGTGTTATCATATGTACTCTTTAGTGGCTGTGTTTGGGTTACGATTTTACGAATTAAATCAATTTTCAACTCGGTATTTCGATACTTCAATCATTCTTGAGTCACTGCCACGTTTGAGAACTTGTTCAAGAAATTAATCACAAAATCGTAACATGGACACCAATGCCGTATTTCATTCATGCACATCGAAATCATTCATATTAATCTACGCACACATATCACCAACATATTTTATCGCCATTATACGATATTTATAAATTTGAGATGGTCGATATTGCCTAATTCTCGAAATATTGACTACTGCGTTAGCATTTGTTTCAGTAATTGGAATTAACTACGATGGTTGATCAATGACGCGATGAAAACCCGTACAAACAAGGAAAAACTACATTTGATTATTGTAGAGATGCGTGCAATGCTGACTTCTTTTTAGCATTGCTTACAATGCTCGAAAATCGACTGTACAAAAACGACCGCAATGTCAAAATGCAGTACAATATACAATCCTTCCTATTTTATTGGTAAATGTACATTTGGCCAAAAAGAGAGTCGGCGTTTGACTCGAAATTCATAGACATAAGTTCATATAAAATTTTTACGCGACAAGCCTTTCTCATTGCACCCCTAAATACTCGTGGTGCGATGAATAGTTGTAGACAATACTTCTCATAAGTCCAAAACTTGAACGTCGTTTTCGATCCCTCAAACTTTTCAGAATCATTCCATCATCATTAATACCAAACATTTTTCGCATAATTCGGAGCAACGCTACACGCGCAAATATACTCAGGTATCGATTTTGGAGTATTTACATCACGATATAAAGGATGATAAGTCTTAAGCTAAACTAATCGTAATATAAAATCCTGGTTGACATTCCAAATCATGAGTTTCGTAGCTTCAAATATCTTCTAACGAGCAAACTGTTTATACCTACATGAGTATTGTTACTTGTATGCATTTTGACCCCAAGAGTTTGGGTCTTATACCCAGCATCTCTTTGATTTTTAATAGATACGGTTGACGAACAACTCACCTTAAATCTCATCTACAAATTACGTATAACATAAACGCAATGTGGAAAATGATATATTACACAAGGTTGTGACCAAAAATACTCTTTCTTATAAGAACTAATACTCCGGTTTCAGTATTGTTACAAACACGTAAAATACCAATGCTTCGATAAATGTCTTCGTAACGTACATTTGGAAATTTTTGGCCCATGAAATTGCAGCAGTTTGTAATTGTTTTAACATTTTTGCGAGTGATAAGTTGGTAAATGAAAATACAGTATCACGAGAATGACTGAGAAACTACAGTCTGGTAAAATAAGTAAGAGTAGAGCGGAAGCTTTTAGAAACTTATCAGCGCATTTCAGAGTATGATCTATTATTATAATAATGATGATACTTATTATCATTCCATCTAAGTGCAATGCTACGAAACTATACATATGTGTAGTTTTTTTCGCGAAATATAATATGAAAGCAGGTTTGTTAAAGACATAATTGGTCCATACAAAAATTCTGGAATTGACAAAATATCATGATAGATCTGTATTTATCGCAATATAAAACTATATATATTATCCAAGACCTAAACTTTCTTAGCATAGTTTTGAAAATATTCTCAGTATCAACACACGATTACAGGATTTTTGAGAATGTTGAGAATTCATACGAAATATGGTGATTGATTGAGTATAAGATTTTTCATTGTTTTCATAGTCAATAATTAATTTAAACGAGAATTGCACAAGGTAGCATATGACAGCCGATAAAAATGCGTCTACGAAACAGAACATTTATGCTTCCGTATCAAAAGACTCGCAGGCGTAGAATTCTAATTAAGCTAGAGAATTAATAACGTGACTTGATGTTAATTATAAGTAGAGGTAACGTACCTGTTGACGATCGAGGATGGTATAAATATTCGATGCTCAAGTTTCGGAAGCATGGAGTGATACAGAGTCTTAAATGCCTGAAAAAACTTTTCTTCGCGATCTTAAACTCGTGTCAATAACTGAGCTGATAAAACACGGTATCGCAGTTTACTTTTTCACAGTGACACGACACCCTTGATACCAACTTTTTCCTCACGGAGTCAGCCTTATCCGAAATTACTACCGAATTAATATTCAAGTGCCATTGGTTGCTTCTTTTATCCTCTTTCATATCTTAAACTGTGTGAAAATATGATACCTCTTAGAATTAAAAGAAGATATTTACTATCTAAAGGCCCTTTTTTTAAATTCCACTTCAGAAAAACTCGTTTCTATGCAAATGCTGCTTTTCGATAATACCAGAGAATGGTTCCATTTATTCTTCATTATTCACTTATCAATTACATCAAAACGAACAAATCTACCAATCAACGAATTTCAAAGTGAGGCAAGAACGAAGATTTTTTTGCTAGTTGGAAAGAACAAAGAGGATTAATATGGAACATCTTTATTCCGACTTGGTTCCAATATTTTTACTGATAAGTTATAGTCAGCAAATGATGCCCTTATCGATGAATATCGACAACCCTAAAAAGCAAACGAGACGATCGAGGCAAGATCATCATAAATTCAAAAAACCTTTTGAATTTATACAATACTCATCGATAAGGACATAATTCGTCAACCTTGACGTATCAGAAGACCAAAGTTCAGAGTAATATGATTGTCTGATGCACTTCATTCCATGTAATAATCTTGCGACTTTCGAAATTATATTGAAAATTATATTTCTATTACTATGTTTCATTTGTAATTGAAAGTTCAAGTGACACTTTTACCTTGCTTGAGAAATGATATTAATGAGGTAGAGATTGTAATGCAAATTACACGATATTCCAGTTCCAAGATATGAAAGAATAAAAAGGCACGACATCATTTTTGACTCGTAAAATTAAATCTGATCGAACGTTGCTTCGTGATTTCGCATTAATCAGTTGAAAATGTTCAAGCCTTGCACACTCACGATACTCGGTATATTCGTGCACATCTTTTTATTTCCACGAGAAAAAAAGGAAAAACTATACTGAAAATTATCGAGAACCGTGAAAGACTGTACATTTACTTGACTGAAACATTAATGATGCCATTTCTCACTTTTATACTAGACATTAAAACTCCCGTTGAAAATGCCACCGATAACGCAACTTTGTACTCTTAAATAATTCGAACTGAATGAAAAAATACTCGGAACAGAAATAGTTTGGAGCATATGTCAATTAAGTATTGAAATTTATCGTGTCCAAAATGTCCGTTTTTTAAAATTCGCCTAATGAATAGATTCACGAAGTTCAGAGCATAAAGAAACTACATCGAAAATACTCCCGGTTCCGGAAGTTTAATTAGTGCTCATAATGTTGTAAAATTTAACTTTTCAGATATTAATTTTTTATTATTACAAAAATATCAAATTTTTTCGATGTTAGGGAAACTTTTGATGTAACATACATTCATCGGAAGAATAAAAAAATTGAAATTTGAAACAATAGAGGTAGAGAAGACGAAACTAAATTGACGAAAATATTAATCCAAAACTTTGAGCAAATAGAAAGTTTGTTGAAATCAAGAACTCGTGCCGTTTAGTCCCATAAAACGATGTCTCGAAATGAGACTGTTTTTTTTTCATTATAGAAAACATTTGGCGTCAGCCTTTTAGACACGGAGGAAAATATAAGAGCTCAGTTGAGCTATCATTTTTACGATAAGAAATATATCTTCTTAAATTAACCTCGCGTGGTTTCGTCCCTGGAAGTACATAAAGTTCTTGAAAGAAACTCATTTCACGAATGAAGGAAAATATGCAAACGTTCCTGAAGTTTCCATCCGTCTGTAATTTTTTTTACGAAACTGTACTGAAAAGAAAAATAGAAACTCGGTAAATGACACGGATTTCATTTTTTGTTGATTATGTTTTGCAGACTTTTATCAGGAAAGTTTTATTCCAATTTTAGGTGTTCATAAACCCTTTAAAATCATTTCTGCCACATCTTTTTTACACACGATTAAAAGATAGTAAGCAATGATTGATAACAGATGAAATCTCAATCAAAAATGCACACGAAATTCAGAAAGTTTGTTTCTTTTTTTCCGATATTCGGAATATGAAAAAGTAAAATCATAATTACAGCTCCGTAAATTTAATGAGTTTTGGTACATCAAAGGTTTAGGTTGGAAACTCAGTGAACATTTGGGCAAACATGAAATTTGGAGGTGGATCGTGCAAAAATTGACTCAATCCGTTGACTTAATGACGCGTTATGATTATTATGAATACAACTTCATGAGTAGACGACGTAGGGTTCATCAGCCACAAATGTCACACAGGTACGCATCCTCATTAATACAAATTCGCATTCATCTAGAAATACTAGGTACTCTGAAGAGAAATCATTAACGAGCACACGCCCACTTGTGCTGCTGATATTCCACGCACAATTTTCCCTTCGTTGATAGCAAATTCTGCATCAATAATACCCTTTTCTGGCGTTTTGCAACAGAAAATAATTTCTACTACCGTTTCCTTTCGCTGAAAGTTTTCAAAGATTAATGATTCTTCTAACGATGATGATAAAGCAAATTTACTCTTGTAAAATATAAACTGCTTAGTCTGGAAATGCTTGGATTTAAATTGCAAAACAAGTTAATTCATTGTTTGCAACTTAATCAAATAAAGTTCAATGCAGCTCCTTATGTCTTGTAACAACGTGCTCGCGCACTTCGTTTAGTCATTTTGAATGTACGAAATGCTGAAGAATTTTACACGTATCGTATCGTAATTTGCATACCGAAACGCTTTACGAAATATTAATGCTCAGAGTTTCCGTATTTGCGCGTTTTTTTTGCCGCAATTCTAATTTCATATTCGTTTTCACGATCCTTTCGCGCGAAACTTCCTTGCTACAGATAGAATGCGTCACGAGAAGATTGTGCAATATTCGCAAGTATGATCACGGTTGAATATAATACTAAAGCATGCGGATATATGCTAAGGATAAAGGAATATTGCTATGATTTCATACATGCTGCGCGCTATTGAAAAGATGAACCAGCAGTTTTCCGGCATTTTTCTCGACTGATAAACGATATTTATCGAGAACCACGTTCCGTAACATGCATATTTTTATTGCAAAAAACTCGACGGTATTTAATTGATGATTATATTGAAAAGTAACCACAATGGAGTTTCACATGACGAGTAAAATTATATCGGTTTTTAAATGAAATTTTTGTTCAAGAAAAACTACATTCGGAATTCTCTGAATACCAAGTTTAAAGACTTGGTACTCAAAAATTGTTTCAAAACGGTAGACGTGCAATTGGGCGAGTGTGCGTAAAATCGATAACGTAGAAACCACTTGCGCCAGTATTCAACGTCCGTGGCAGAACATTAACACTATGACGTACATTTTCACTGGAAGATAATAAGTGGTTATGAAATCTAGCAGAATCATAAGCAGCGGAAATCCTCTCATAATGGTACTCAATGCAACGCAATATAAACAAAGAAACCGTTCATAAATACACCGATAAATTCATTATCGTAAACAAAAAATCATACTCAAAGTTCGGAAATAAAGCAAAAAGTTACTCTGGAAATGATTGGAAAGCCCGAAAAGTAGAATAAACTTAAGCCTCGCTTGAGATCTGCAACAGAAGAAACGAAAGCAGCAACTTTTTACGTTAAATTCCAAAGGCGTTAAATTTGGCGCAAGTAGCATTTATCCTTTTCCATATCATAATCGTCATGAATGTCATATCATTAACAAAGCCTCCGTCAATTAATCTAGAGTACATCGAAAATGGTGTAAGGCTTATCATATAAAATTAAGTGTCAGCAAAGTGCAACATAACGTATAACGCATTAGAACATTATAAAAGCCTAAACGAATAAACGACGATTATTATCACCGTAGTCGAATAAGAATAGTGTCTCATTGTTAAACATTTCTGATTTGAAATTTATTCGCGAAGCGATGCATAGTTGTACTCAGTTATTCTTCCTTAGCATCGAGAGTGTACGATCAAAGTATTGAAAAAGCTAGTAACTTATTCCGTTTTGCTAAAAAGACATTAAATTACATGGCATTCAAAGAGATAGAGCAACGGCATAATTTTAGCTCCCTTTATCGCGAAGCACAAAATTAATTAATCAGATAATTCCCAGCCGTAAATTCGAGTAAATCATTGCATTGGGTAATTTCCTGATTACATAACGAACAACAAATAACCTCGATTCGTCATCGAGAAACACCCGAAATAATTACATCGATCACACTTCTATCACACATTTTCTACATTCTCGATGCTGTCCACTTTCTGTGGCTAAACATCCGAAAACAATGGTCGCGCTCGAAAGTCCTTTTCGAGAAAAAGGACCAAACGAAGATACCTGCGGATCTAACTCTAATGTACTTGTTACGCTGTCGATATGTTTATATTACATCTTAAAGAATTTGAGATAACATATATATACACGTGATAAATATATATATATATATAAATAAATATATA